>JAXCMG010000032.1:12043265-12221564 GCA_034642415.1 Podarcis siculus
TTTTCAGCAGCCATAGCAAACTACAGTATCTAGGATTCTTTGAGGGAGGCCGTGTGTTTTGAATGCATGCTGTGGGTATGATCTGTGGGGAAGGGCAATAGATCAGTGGTAAAGTGGATGTTTCACAAGCAAAAAGTCTGAAGTTCAGTTCCTAGTATCTCATGATGGGGTGACGGAATCCTGTCCAGAATACTGGAGAAGAGAAGAAGAAGAGTTTGGATTTGATATCCTGTTTTATCACTACCCAAAGGAGTCTCAAAGCGGCTCACAAACTCCTTTCCCTTCCTCCCCCACAACAAACACTCTGTGTCATGTGAGTGGGGCTGAGAGGCTGCAGAGAAGTGTGACTGGCCCAAGGTCACCCAGCAGCTGCATGTGGAGGAGCGGAGACGCGAACCCGGTTCCCCAGATTACGAGTCTACTACTCTTAACCACTACACCACACTGGAGATCTGCTTGAAGTCAGTGTAGACAATAGTGAGCCAGGTGGATGACTGTTCTCAGATTTATTGATTGATTTAATTTATTTCTCACATTTATACCCCACCTTTCCCCCAAGGAGCTGAAGATGGCATGCTTAATTCTCCTTCTCCCCATTTTATCCTCTGCTTCAGGTTATCCTGACAACAAGTAGTGACTGGTCCCAGAGCTTCATGGCTGTGTGGATGATTTGAACCCTAGTCTCCTAGGGTGGAGTCTCCTGGACTCCATCAGACCAGCTAGAATGACCAATGGTAAAGAGATTAATAATAATAATAATAATAATAATAATAATAATAATAATAATAATATATTTTATACCCCGCCCTTCCCGGTTCAGAAAACCAGGCTCAGGGCGGCTAACAACAAATTTACAATACTTAATTGTAGAAGCAGCATAAAATACAGTATAAAAACAAGAATAACAATAAAATTCAAAGTTCAGAAATCACTTTGGGGTAAATCCATCTAATAAGCATTAGATAGTCACCAGGGCTAGCTGGCTGAATTGGTCCTACTTGGGCCAGCGAGGAGGCCAGGGGAGAATTAGCTGTGGGGTCCCAGAGTGGGTAATCTTCATAAAGGGGGAGGGGGAGGGCAGAGAAGGGAAATAAAAGATCATGCTGAATTCAAATTAAAGGCCAGGTGGAATAGCTCTGTCTTACAGGCCTGACAGAAGGAGGTTAAATCCTGAAGGGCCCTAGTCTCATGGGACAGAGCATTCCACCAGGTCAGAGCCATCACTGACAAGACCCTGGCCCTGGTGGAGGATAGTCTGACTTCCGTAGGGCCCGGGACCTTTAAACTATTTTTTATTCATGGACCTTAAGGTCCTCTGCGGGGCATACCAGGAGAGGCGGTCCCATAAATATTTGGAGTCCAACAACATCTAGATCAGGGTTTCCCAAACTTGGGTCTCCAGCTGTTTTTGGACTACAATTCCTATCATTCCTTATCACTGGTCCTGCTAGCCAAGGATGATGGGAGTTGTAGTCCAAAAACCACTGGAGACCCAAGTTTGGGAAACCCCGATCTAGAGGGTTGGCTCCCCTGCTTATATATTAAAGTACATTCCAACCCAACAAAACTTAAGGAGCCAGTGTGGTGTAGTGGTTAAGAGCGGTGGACTCGTAATCTGGTGAACCGGGTTCAATTCCCCACTTATCCACATGCAGCTGCTGGGTGACCTTGGGCTAGTCACACTTCTCTGAAGTCTCACAGCCTCACCCCACAGAGTGTTTGTTGTGGGGGAGGAAGGGAAAGGAGAATGTTAGCCGCTTTGAGACTCCTTAAAGGGAGTGAAAGGCGGGATATCAAATGCAAACTCTTCTTAACGGTTTCTACAACTCTCTTTCTCGCACGCCCTTTCTGCATCTCTCCACGACGTCTGGGCTGTGCCCTGTTATAATCTCACTGGCCCATTTTATATCGGTGCACTAGATATCACTGCACACAAAAAGCCCCCCCCCCCAAAACTCCTTATTTATGTTTAAATGGTCTCCTACGTCAACGCTGCTCCGCAGACCATCAATCCACAGAAGCTCTTAGCCGAATGAAAGGAACGGCTTCACTCTCCCAGCCACTCTCCGCTTGGAATTCTGCCAAAGGCATGATTGCAGAAACAAATCATTTTAACCTCAGCATTTTTGGTTTCGAGAAAGATCTCCAAGTGGCACAATAGTCTCCGTCTCCCTATAACAGCAGGCGCAGCTGCGGCCTCTCCACCTTAGCGCTCGTTCCCCCCATGGGAGTCTTCGAAATGCGCACAAGACAATACTAAATACGTTCGCAGCATCGGTGTGGGAGCCAAAAGAGAGGCAGGCATAAATTGCCATTGGCTGCAGATGATGTCCTTTTCATCTAGTGCTCAGCTAGGATGACTTCACTGGCACTTTAATAAATTGTCAAGACCAGGGGGCTAGGGAGCAAGTGAGATAATCTTCCAGGAATCGGAGCCTCCTGCCTGGGCAATGGTTCTTCAGTGCCCCCTTTCAACTGGAACTGACAAGCACATAACCTCTTGTTTTTTACACACATATATTTCTCTCTCTCTCTCTACTATTTGGGGGTGGAGGCTATGTACACATTAGTGACTTGAAACACGGTGAGGTCATTCTCTCCCCCCCCCCCCCCCGCTGCATTTCAACTCGCATTATTACTTTGCTGTACACAGCGGAGAGAGGACAAGGATGTTGTCACCCAGTATGAATAACTTGATTTGTCACCCCCACCCGCAAGACCTTCAGCTCCACTTCTCATCTGGGCACCCAGTAGAGCACGAGACTCTTAAATCTCAGAGTTGTGGGTTTGAGCCCCACATCGGGTGAAAGATTCCTGCATTGGACTAGATCAGTGTTGGCCAAACTTGGGTCTCCAGCTGTTTTTGGACTACAACTCCCATCACCCCTAGCTAACAGAACCAGTGGTCAGGGACGATGGGAACTGTAGTCCCAAAACAGTTGGAGACCCGAGTTTGGCCAACACTGGACTAGATGATTCTCAGCTGCTGTTGGACTACAACTCCCATCATCCCTGACACCACTGGTCCTGCTAGCTAGGGATGATGGGAGTTGTAGTCTAACAACAGCGGGGGACTCGAGTTTGGGAAACACTGGCTTAACTGCAGCTGATGTTTTCAAATCGGATGGAAGCTGGTTTGAGGGGAAATTTATCAGCAGTACTTCTCAAGAAGTGACAGGATGCGATGGATTGTGGCTACAGTCATGTGTAAAGGTAAAGGGACCCCTGACCATTAGGTCCAGTCGTGGCTGACTCTGGGGTTGTGGCGCTCATCTTGTTTTACTGGCCGAGGGAGCTGGCATACAGCTTCCGGGTCATGTGGCCAGCATGACTAAGCTGCTTCTGGCGAACCAGAGCAGTGCATGGAAATGGCGTTTACCTTCCCACCAGAGCGGTACCTATTTATCTACTTGTACTTTGATGTGCTTTCGAACTGCTAGGTGGGCAGGAGCTGGGACCAGGCAACAGGAGCTCACTCCGTTGCGGGGATTCGAACCACCGACCTTCTGATCGGCAAGTCCTAGGCTCTGTGGTTTGACCCACAGCACCACCCGCAGAGCCCAATAAATGGCAACATGTCCACAGCCTAAGAAGCCTGATGACTTGCAGAGGTGGCCTCCATGTTGCCTTTATGTGTCCTAGCAATGTGTTGTCAAGAGGCAGATGCTAGTCTGAGAAATCACCCTAGGGCTGAAGAGTAACTCAACAAGAGCTTCACAAGTTGTTCACTCCATCATTGGCATAATAAAAAAATCCTGGAGGCTATGCCCCAAACACTCTCGTGGCCTATTTTTGCTGAATGTGTCCATGGTCTACTTTCTCCATCTGTGAGTGCTGCTAGGGCTGAACCCCTCCCTAAAAAACATTCCTGTGATCCAGGAACAACCAGCCACTTCTGAACATAATATTCTTTCTCTCCATAACTGAACAGGAAGATGGTATTCCCTCCACAAGCTCTAGTTTGGTGTTACCTGCAAATTTGAAAGCTGGAGTCCAATAACACCACATGTGGTGTTAGAAGCTGGCATGACGCCTCTTTCTAAGGTACTTTTTTTGGAAGGAGTCGTTGATCTTTGCTCCCCAACACTGGAAATGCAGATGAACTGTTTCTCCCCCTTGTTCAGCTGACACAGTGCCCGATATAAGTATACCAGGAACACGGGCAAAAGTCCAAAGACAATGCATTATCCACATGGACTTTCCGACAGCTTGACTGTTACAAAGCGATTTATCACAAAGATGCCTGTACTTTGTTGGACATTTCATCGAATGCTACAGACAGGAGTGAAGAAGATATCTGGGTGGGTTAAAGGTAAAGGGACCCCTGACCATTAGGTCCAGTCGTGACTGACTCTGGGGTTGAGGCACTCATCTCGTTTTAATGGTCGAGGGAGCTGGCGTACAGCTTCCGGGTCATGTGGCCAGCATGACTAAGCTGCTTCTGGCGAACCAGAGCAGTGCACGGAAATGGCGTTTACCTTCCCACCGGAGCGGTACCTATTTATCTACTTGCACTTTGACGTGCTTTCGAACTGCTAGGTGGGCAGGAGCTGGGACCAGGCAACGGGAGCTCACTCAGGTTGCGGGGATTCAAACCACCGACCTTCTGATCGGCAAGTCCTAGGCTCTGTGGTTTAACCCACAGCGCCACCCGCATCCCTCTCTGGGTGGGTTACGCACCCACAAAATGACTGAGGCTGAAAGGTAAAAAGGTAAAGGACCCCTGAACAGTTAAGTCCAGCCAAAGACGACTATGGGGTTGCAGTACTCATCTTACTTCAGGCCAAGGGAGCCAGCGTTTGTCTACAGACAGCTTTCTAGGTCATGTGGCCAGCAGGACTAAACTGCTTTTGGCGCAATGGGGCACCATGACGGAAACCAGAGCGCACAGAAACGCCGCTTACCTTCTCACTGCAGCGGTACCTATTTATCTACTTGCACTGATGTGCTTTCAAACTGCTAGGTTGGCAAGAGCTGCGAAAGAGCAACTGGAGCTCACCCCGTCGTGCGGATTCGAACCGCTGACCTTCCGATCAGCAAACCCAAGAGGCTTAGCGGTTTAGACCACAGCACCAACCGAGGCTGAGTGGACCATGCGAGCATCAAGCAGGCAGCTGTGTTTACCCACGTCCATTGAATTGATATCTAATACAAGCAAGAATTGATAGAGCCGGGCAGCAGGGAGGGGATGTTCACAAAACGATCAGGACTTACGCTCCTTGAGGCGGAGGGGGGAAGGGATACAGGAAAGCTCTGGGCTTTCAGGAACAATTTATCTTGTGCTTGTACGGCGCAAAGCGGATGTGACAGGTGATAGACCTGTGTGTCAGAATCATCTCACTGCACATTTCGATAGGGCAGGGGATAAAGGGGATAAATGGCACCAGCACAATACGGGCTGGATCAAGAGGGTGCCACACTTCACCCATGCTGCCTCCCCAGATGTTTTCTCTCTCCAGATGTTTTCTTCCTGATGGGGCTTCTCCTTCCAGGGTAATGAAGCATGCTGACATGCAGTGAGAAAGTTGCACCTTTCACCTGTGGCCTTTAATTCCTGAGACACTCTTACAGTTCTCGGATGGCGTACTCGTACATCCCAACACACTGTTTACGAATTACTGGCTTTGGGATTAGGTTTCCTGCTGAGCAGCTTATCAGTTTTGTGGGCTTCAGCCTGTTGAAGGGCATTCATGTCTAGTTCACAGGTAGCACTTTTTATCCACTTTGTCCTAGCACCTGAGAATAACAGGAGCCTAGCCTGTGATAATGAAGACCTAGAATCATTATGTCTAAAGGGATGAGAGAATATGAGAATTTCAGTTTCTCCCAGTTCCTAATTGTTTTTCAGTCTCATGTTCTGTTCCCTATATTTCCAGGTCAGATGGGCAGCATTGTTGATTATTTGATTGTTGTTAGCCGCCCTGAGCCCGGCTTCGGCTGGGGAGGGCGGGATATAAATAAAATTTATTATTATTATTATTATTATTATTATTATTATTATTATTATTATATAAATAAAAAAATTGTTGATGATGAATAATCTCCCCAGCGAGGTTCACCTGGCGCCTTCGTTATACACCTTTAGGTACCAGGCAAAAACATTCCTCTTCAACCAGGCCTTGGGCTGATTAACATCCTATGCTATTTTAAATGTGTTTGTGGTGGTGGGTGTTACTGTTTCTGTTTCTATTATGCATTTTGTGTTTTTATCTTGCATTTTTATGCTGTGAACCACCCCAAGATCTTAGGATGAAGGGTGGCCTACAAATTTAATAAATAAATGAAAATAAATAAAATGGGAGGGTAGGACTTCAGAAGGATGCCTCTGACCTTCAGCATCCCCGGCAGTCTGCCTCAATTCCAGCTGGCAGAATTAGGAGCAGGTTATTGTACCGGTGGACTTCCCATAGGAATCTGGTTGCTCACAGTGAGAACGGAATGCAGGCCTTTCGACTGATCCAGCAGAGCTCTTCTTAAGTTCAGGTAGATAATACTGATCTGACAGCTTTGTGTAGAATGTGGCTCGGGTGTAATTACTTACGTTTTCGTTGAGGAATCTCTTATAGGCTTCCAGACCTATGAGAGCCAGTGTGGTGTAGTGGTTAAGAGCGGTAGACTCGTAATCTGGTGAACCGGGTTCGCTTCCCCGCTCCTCCACATGCAGCTGCTGGGTGACCTTGGGCTAGTCACACTTCTCTGAAGTTTCTCAGCCCCACTCAGCTCACAGAGTCTTTGTTGTGGGGGAGGAAGAGAAAGGAGAATATTAGCCGCTTTGAGACTCCTTTGGGTAGTAATAAAGCAGGATATCAAATCCAAACTCCTCCTCCTCCTCTTCTTCTTCTTCTTCAAACGACGTAATTCTGTTTAAACCCCACAAAAGCCACTGCTATCATTTTGGTGAGCGGGCACACCAACAAGGGGACAGCGGATGATTCTTTGCGGGGTGAATTCCATCAAGGTGTGCGCACACAGGTTCTCAGCGTCGGAAATGGCCAAATCACTCGTGGTCTCCTGTGTAGCTAATAAAAGGAAGAGAAATGATTTCATCAAGAAGAGCCATTTATTTCACAAGTCTGTGGGCAAGGGGGGTGGATATTGCTTCCCCTCCATGCTTGCCCTCCACCGAGAACGTTGCTTTTGCCGTGATGAATGCTGCCACCTTCTGCGACGTTAAGAGTACGTTGTGTCCCTTCACAGCTGCTTGTCCCCTCTTCCCTAAGAAAACAAATGACAGCTCCCCTTAGTGTCATCCTCCCCCCCTTCCTTTCTTTAAATGACTTTTCTCTTGGAGATTTATTGCAAGAGCTTTGCGAGAGATTTGTAGCAAGCAGTGCTCAGCCTGTAGCCTTACATCCTCAGTGCCACAGCCATAATTCTCCCAGAGTGGAATGATAGAAGATCACAATGGCTAATAATGTATTATGATGATACTGTCTGCGCAAGAAAGATTGTGTTCCGTTTTCAGCAGCTCATTTGGGTCGCACGGAACTTTTCCTCACCTCGCCGAAACAAATGGCGCTTTCCTGGCTGTGCATGCAAGCCAAGTAAATTAAGCAACAGCAGATAAATTAAAATAAGGCAGCTACCCTGTCACTATCTGGCATGAGTTTGACTTTCACAAGGAGCTGCTCTGAGGAAGATGTGTGTGTGTTTATGTATATGTATATAGTTCCTGGTGCCTTAGATTCAATATGTCAGGATGATAGGCAGTGACAAATGTTTAGTGGCCTGTTCCAAATGAACCACATATAAAGATGTGTCTCTCTCCTGCTAGCTGAGGCCTTTGGAGGGGCTAAGTGAAGCCCAAATTGATGAAACGGGAACGCTGTGGAAGTAGAAGGAGACAAGTAACAGAGAGAAGCATCTTATCAGGACCTGCTAAGGGGCAGGGCTCTGGTCCATGGGGTCACGAAGAGTCGGACACAACTTAATGGCTAAACAACAACAACAAGGGGCAGAGAAATTGTTCTAAGAGCCAGAGGAGGTGTGTTAACTTCCCGAGTCCTGCCCCTCATGTGTGACATGGAGAGCATCTTGTACTCTGTTCAGTTGGATTTCCTTCCACATAAGTGTCCCTAAGGGACATAGCTCAGTTTTGAGCCTCACATTCCACATGGAGACATGTGGAGAAGCTTTGGATAGTTGGCACGTTGGCAGGGGTTCAGGCTTAGCACTGAAATGACCACACAATTGAACATGGAGGTTATTTCTCCCTATATGAACCAGCCCAGACCTTGCGATCTTCATCAGAGGCCCTTCTCGAGGAGCCCCACCCAAGACAGGTGCAGAGGGTGGCCACATGGGAACAGGCCTTTATGGTGTGGTGGGAGACATGCCTGGTGCCATTCTTGTCGGTCTTTAGGCACCAGGCGAAGGCTTCTTTGTTTACCAAGACCTTTGGCAATAAAGACATTTGAAGGCAGCCAAGAGTGGCTGGGACAACCCAGTCAGATGGGCAGCATATAAATAAAGTTATTACTATTGCCTCCTATGGCTGTGCTCATCTTTTAGCAGGGTGGATAGGACTTGTCCTTATTCATATTTTACTGAACATGCTATTTATGTAATTGTATTGTTCATAGTTTTAAACCCACCTCCACTTTTAAATTGGCTTTATTTGTTGTATTTTATCTTTTCAAGTGTCCTGATCCCCTGGCCTACCTGGCAGACAGCGTGCCAAGGCAAAGTTCCAAGTCCAAAAGCCAATCCATACAAGCCAAGTTCAAAGATCAAGAAACGCAGTCCAGGGCCAGTCCAAGTACGCCAATATGGCAGTTCAGCAGTCAGGATACAGACCAGAGTCAATCTCGAAGTAGAAACCCATGAAGGTCTGAGGAGAATCCCAGGTGAGGTCCCTCAACATGGGCAGTTCAATAGACACAGTACCTCAGCTCTGCTGCCTTCTTATACTGTGTCTGTTGACTGCAGCTTCTGCGCTTGATGAGGCAGGTGCCCCAGCTGAGGAATCACATGCGTCCTTCCCCACCTGGCCAGCTAGTGAACTAGGCTCTGCTTCCTGGAGTGCCTCACCCACTGGTCTTAGGTGCATTGGGACACTGTGAAGGAAACCAGAGCACATGGAAACGCTGTTTACCTTCCCGCACAGTGGTACCTATTTATCTACTTGCACTGGCGTGCTTTCGAACTGCTAGGTTGGCAGGAGCTGGGACAGAGCAACAGGAGCTCACCCCATCGTGGGGATTTGAACAGCCAACCTTCTGATCGACAAGCCCAAGAGGCTCAGTGGTTTAGACCACAGCGCCACCTGTGTCCCTTGTATCCTTCAATTGTTATTTGATTGCTCCTTGTGCCTGCTTTCTGCTTGGCTCTTTAGTTTTCACTTGCTCGGCCCCCCCCCCCTGACTACTGGTTTACCTGTGGCTCCTGGGTACTGGCCAGTGCTTCTTCTGTTTTTTGGGGGGGGAAATGAGAAATGGTGCCGGTACTCACCATGAAGTTGTTACATTAAGAATACTCCTAGAAAAAAAGCTCTGGTCCTGACTCACCACATACTGCTCCCTATTACGGCTCAGCTCTTACACGAAGTCAGAACTAAGCAAACTAAACCTCAGCTTAAAAACCTAAATTTAAAAACAAGACTTTTTCTTTTCTTTTCTTTTTGGATTTGTATACTGTCCTTCCTCCAGAGATCACAGGGCGGTTCACAACATAAATATACAAAATGAGAACACAAAATACTGTAGATAATAAAAACAAGAACTGAAGCCAACCAATAACAGGGCATAGACTAGCTTCCATGGCTATCAGAAGTGCACGTCTCACCATGAGCATAGCCAATGGGGGGCAGGGAGGGGCAGCTGCCCCGCTCAATCAATAAAAATACATAGCTGAGGTCCAGCCCCCCCCCCCGATAAAAAGCCTGCCCCCCTAACAAAAATCCTGGCTACGCATATGTGTCTCGTTATTTTTTTATTTTTAAATGAGAGCTATAGGTTGATTAATGGGACATGGGTGGCACTGTGGTCTAAACAACAGAACCTAGGGCTTGCCGATCAGAAGGTCAGCAATTTGAATCCCGTTGTTCGGTCCCAGCTCCTGCCCACCTAGCAGTTTGAAAGCACATCAAGGTGCAAGTAAATAAATAGGTACCGCTGCAGCGGGAAGGTAAACAGCATTTCCATTTGCTGCTCTGGTTTGCCAGAAGCGGCTTAATCATTCTGGCCACATGACCCGGAAGCCGTCTGTGGACAAACGCCGGCTCCCTTGGCCTATAAAGCAAGATGAGCGTGCAACCCCAGAGTCATTTGCGACTGGGCCTAACGGTCAGGGGTACCTTTACATTTATAGGTTGATTACCTGTTTAATACCACACAATTTGCATTAGATACTTTAATAAATAAGTTGGTGCCTGTCTTCAGACTATTATTCAAGATATAGCACAAAATATATGAGGACTTTGCTGCCTCCCTTGCCCCCTGTTCACCACATTCTGCTTTCTTGAATAAAAATAGTTGGGAAGTTGTTGAGAGCACAGTAGGAGGGTGAGATCCTTTCTCCTGCCCACATATACGATGCTTATCAAACATGAAAGGTACTTTATATCATTCCAGAGTTGGGTCTCTCTGGCTTGTTGGCACATCATCTCTGCACCCGGTGAAATCTAACCTGTTATTTAGTGGCAAGCGAAAACCAATGGAAAAGGATAAAACCACTGATCTTTGGGCAGATCAGGGTAAGTGAAAGCCAATGGCAATGACCTAATTTTAGCAAAAAAATATCACTACTTAACCACACCATAATAGCGATATTTGTGCTACCAGTGTATTAGCATCACACAGATGGCAAGACACTTCAGTTGCATACCTTCTGTTGACAGCGTTATGAGCACCTACGTTTTAAGAGGAGGAGAAGCACTGTATCTCCTGAAAAGGTGTCAGGGCTAATTCCAAAGAGGTGAAGACACTTGCTATTAGCATCTAAGGATTCTTCTCCCATCATGATTCATTCCTCACATGCAAATCTGTTCTATTTAGGATGACTGCAAAATGATTCTATCATCCTGTCATCTGGCTTCTCTGTGCTTCGGATTGGTCTGTATTTATAGAATGGCTATAATAATACAGGTCTTGTCTTCTCGTTCTGATAGCGCGTTTCGGGTAAGTTTGACTGAGTTATCCTGCCACTGAGCCAGGTTAACGACTTGTCCTGTATTCAGACTGTGAACTCACAGGCCATGGAATATCTCCTGAGCTAACCAGCAGCAAGAAGTGGCTATTGGGGTGGGATCAGGTGCTTCAGAGAACCTGCAGGAATTCTGAGAGAAAGAGGGTGCTGCTTCAGTGCTGTCCAGAACCCTACTGAGGTCTTTATTTCATTAAGTTTATTATCACATTTTGGGGATGCAGGTGGCGCTGTGGTCTAAACCACAGAGCCTAGGGCCTGCCGATTGGAAGGTCGGCGGTTCGAATCCCTGCGATGGGATGAGCTCCCGTTGCTCAGTCCCTGCTCCTGCCCACCTAGCAGTTCAAAAGCATGTCAAAGTACAAGTAGATAAATAGATACTGCTCCAGTGGGAAGATAAACGGCGTTTCCATGCACTGCTCTGGTTCGCCAGAAGCAGCTTAATCATGCTGGCCACATGACCCGGAAGCTGTACGCCGGCTCCCTCAGCCAGTAAAGCGAGATGAGCACCACAACCCCAGAGTCTGCGACTGGACTTAACGGCCAGGTGTCCCTTTATCTTCATTATTACATTTACACCACGTTTCCTTCAAGTCGCTCAGGGTGGTGTATGTGATTCTCCCCTCTCCATCTGATCTTCACAATAATCCTGCAGGATAGGCTGGGCTGAAGGACAGTGGCTGGCCCAAAGTCATCCAATAAGCTGAAAATTTGAACCCTGGCCTCCCAGGTTTCCTAGTCCAGCACTCTAACCACTCACACCACATTGGTTCTTGAGTAGTAGCGCCTGCCTCATTAGTATTCCAGTTCCAGCCTTCAGTTGCTTGCTTCTGTTGTTTCTTTATTTCTATTAATACATCTGTACGTATACAAAATGTAAGGATACAGCATAGAAATAACGAGAGAAACCTGTGTTCTTCCTCCACAGTGCTATTCAAGAAGACAAGAGTGAGAGGGTTAAGAACCAGGTCAAAAGAGTGTTGTCAAAGACAGATGACTCAGCTACATTAGCCATGTTACAATGGTATAACTATGTTATAAACATGCGACACCAGATGGTGCTGTAGAGTACAAAACTTTGTCTATGTGATTTTACATAGTTTTCCCCCTTTTGTTATAACTATTTAATTTATGACTTATTTATAGTGGGGTTTTTCCTGTGTATAGATCCTGCCAGAGCAGACAGAGGCAAGATATTGCTCACCAGCCTGCACCAAAAGAAAGTACAGTGGTGCCTCGCTAGACAAAAAGAATCCGTTCCGCGATTCTCTTCATCTAGCGGTTTTTTCGTCTTGCGAAGCAAGCCCATTGACAGCTTAGCGGATTAGCGCTACAGCTGTCAAGCGGCTTTTCGCGATCAGCTGTTAAGCGGCTTATCAGCGGAACAGCTGATAAGCGGCTTAGCGGCTTAGGAAAAGGGCGAAAAAAGCGGGAAAACCCCCGCGGGGGGACGCAATATTTTTTCGTCTTGCGAAGCAACCCCATAGGGAAATTCGTTTTGCGAAGCGCCTCCAAAACGGAAAACCCTTTCGTCTAGTGGGTTTTCCGTCTTGCGAGGCGTTCGTCTTGCGGGGCACCACTGTACAGTGGTACCTTGGGTTACATATGCTTCAGGTTACAGACTCCGCTAACCCAGAAATAGTGCTTCAGGTTAAGAACTTTGCTTCAGGGTGAGAACAGAAATCATGCTCCAGCGGCACGACAGCAGCGGGAGGCCCCATTAGGTAAAGTGGTGCTTCAGGTTAAGAACAGTTTCAGGTTAAGTACGGACCTCCGGAACGAATTAAGTACTTAACCCGAGGTACCACTGTGTCTTACAAGTTCCAACAAGTTAAGTCATACTTGCATGGATACATGAGACAAAGTGATTGTTTGTTCATATGTGTTGTGGAAGTTCACCAAATAGTGATAAAGTCCTGAAGATCCATCCCACCTTGTAAAGCTTTCAGATGATGAGAGAAGCGCGCCACACCCTCTGCCACCACAGGGAGCCTCTGCTGCTGCAGGGAAGTGTGGCACAATCTCTGCTGCTGCAGGAAGGTATGGCAGACCCCTCTGCCAGCACAGGGAGGCCCAGCAAGGCCCTCCATCACTGCAGATATATATTGTAATATAACGAGATACCATGATATTTAGCTGGTGATATATCATGATGATGAAAAACAGATATCACACAGCCCTAGTAGGGAGTAAACTCCACTGACTGTAGTGGAACTTACTGCTTAGTAAACATGACTAGGATTCCCTCATGATGCCCTACAGACTGCTTTGCCTGGCGACAGGCTCAGAGAATGCAGGATCCCTGAGAGAGATTTATCGTGAGCTGCATTTTTATAGGCTTCTACCAATTTAGAGTCAATTTCTAAGGTGTCTGTCACAAGAAGACTATTTAGTAGAGCTGTCAATCAATTAAAGAATGTTTTAATTAGTTGATCAATTAATCAGCTACAAGGCAATCAACAGATCTATATAAATCTGCATATTACTGGATGCTAAATATACAGTAAATGCCTTTTTCAGAAGGGTGTTGGACGTTAAGGAGACATTTGTCAGTTTCTGAGTTGTTTATGGCTTGGTGGCTTACAGTAATAAAAAAGAGAGATAATTATTTATTACATTGTGAATGATCTCATACTTCTTTCTGCACTATAAATGCAGTGTCATTTATATAACATATTTACTCTCATGGCTTTCCCTAAAGGATACTGGGATCTGCTGTTTGGTGCGAGTGCTGAGAATTCTGTTAATGCTCCCTAGCTTTTCTCACAATACAAGTTTATAGGATTCATTAGACAGAGCAAATGATTATTGAGGCTGCTGTTCCATGTCCACTTACTTGAGAATAAGTCCCAGTGAATTCAACGAGACTTCCTTCTGAGTTGACATGTGTAGGGATGTCCTAAGCTTGTTGTGTAGATATGCCCAAATGGCTTATTCTCATACAGTCTAATCTTGACTATTATGCCTCTCACTTGCAGAGCAATCTTATACATATTTGCTCAGAAGTCTCACTGTGTTCAGTGGGGCTTTCCCCCACCCTTAATCTATTTTGAAACAATGCCTATCACGTGCTGCCACTGCTCAGTCAAACAGAACTTTAAGGGGAAGGGTAGTGGATGGTGGGTAGGGAAAGAAAACTTTGGAAGTTTTCTCTGGTTCAAATTTTAAATCTGTGTTTGATAAGGATTCTGGTGCTGTATTTATTTAGTGAGAGTTACATACTGCTTAACCAACGAAAGCATGGCTTTGGGATTCATGTAGAAACATCTGAGCATTTGTAATTTCAGAATTGCTTTTCCTCATGTTTGACACACTGTAGGGGGAAATGTTATACAGAGAAGATTTCTCATTACACGTTTTCATGCTTTGGAGTCAACATGGGTTGACCCTCACAATAGGTTTGCGGTCTTGTAAAATATTGTATGTGCCCATATTGTTTTTCATTGTAAATGCAATCCACTTTTTCTAAGATTTTTCAGCAGGTGGAGAGTGGTGATATTTGCTGAGAAATCCACAAAGCTGCTTCAAGTGCACACACATGCACCGAAACAGTGACAATTTAAACATGAAAAACCAGTAAGTCTATACACCATGCATGTAAAGCACATGACACCCTCCCCGCGGAACCCTAGGAAGTATAGTTTGTTAAGGCAGCTGGGACCTGTCACTCTGTGAAGGGTAAATGACAGTTTTCAGGATTCTTGTGAGGGGGGAGGGGAAACAATGCGCTTTAAATGCGTGGTGTGCATTCATTTTAAACCCCTCCGAAGGTGCAAAATCTCTGCTCTTGGAGATTGGAATAAACTTAAAGCTTTTTCTTGGCAATCATTGTGACGAGAACACCCCTGTTCCTCCTCCCGTCCCGCAAAAGGATAGCTGATCTGTTACAGCTTTAATACCACGATTGCTCTCCATTGACTTAAAATAATCACGATCTTTGCCCAGTGTTTTTTTAGCTTTAAAACCACGATCGTTGCCTTTTGAATTTAAAATGAGCAACTCCCCCCCCCAAAAAAAAATCTGTGCCTCTGTGTCCACCCACCCCGGTTTCCCTCTCGCTCCCCTGCTCTTTTCCCAACCCGTCCGCCATAGGAGAGACGCAAAGGTCACCACGCAACCGAAGGGTATAGGGAAATGATATTCCTATGAATAACGACAGGAACAGGAAAAAGGAGTGCAAGGCGCTTTCCCAAGGTCACGCAGGCATTATATCAGGAGATGAAAGCAACAACAAGAGCCGTTGTTGTCCCAAGCCGGCGCGCTGCTAAATACTTCGCTCCACTCTTTCCCCCTCCTGCAAAAAAGAAAAAAAAAGCAGGAGGTGCGTCAAGCCAAACAGAAGAAAAGCAGAGAAAAAGAGAAAGCGAGCAATAATGATACGCCGGAAGTGAGCCGGGCACGTTTAGCGGACGGGACACGCTCGCCGCCCGCCCGCTCTTCATAACGTTCCATTGCGACGCTATATAGTATAGCCCTTCCCGTTGCCCGCAGTAAGCGCTCTTGTGCCCCTTCGCAATTGGGCTCGGCTCTCCCCCGCATCCCCGGGGCGGAGAGTTCCGAGGCTGTTTCTAGGTCGCGGGGCTGCTTGACTGGCTGGTTGGTTTGGTTGGCTGGCGAAGGCGGCCGCCTGCTGTTGTGTTGCTGATGCTGCTGCTTCTCCCTCCTCCCTCCCTCCTCGCTGGCGCCAAGCCCCGCCCCCAGGAGCGCCGCGCGACGCTGCCGCCGGGATGCGGGAGGAGGAGGAGGAGGAGGAGGAGGAAGAGGAGGAGGGATGCTGAGGAGCTAAGGAGCCGCCTCGGCGAAGGGATCCTCCGGGGCGCCGCTGCGGACAAGCGGGCGGGCGAGCCCTCGGGGCGGCGGCAGGCGGCGGAGGAGCCAGCAGCCCAGCTCCCCACCCCCCACCCCCGCTTCTCTCCCGCTCCCTCCTCCGCCCTTTCCCCGCCGCCTTGCCGCCGCTCCCCCTGCCGCCGCCGTCGCCCTGGGGCCGGGCGGGCGGCCGGGGAATCGCGGCGCTTGGATGCCGGGAGCCCGCGGCAGAGACCCAGCCCCGAGCCCGCCATGGGCTGCTGCGGGAGCGCCGCCTCGCAGGTGAGTCAGGAGGGGAGGCGAGGGCAGGACCCCCCCCGCGTCCTTAACAGCACCCCAAATAGAAGCTCCTCCACCTTTTATTTTATTTTATTCTAGGTTCCTAGTCTTGCCCTGCCCGCGCTTCTCTTCCATCCCCTTCCCATTTGCGTCAATTCTTCACACCCCCCCCCCTTTCCCAGTTTACACCTTGGCATGTTTATATTTATCTGGATTTTTTTTTTACCCCCTCATTTCTCCTCCTTTTCTTCCTGGATATTCTGGAGTAGGTTGGCATAAACTTATGCAACCGAAATGGACTAGGATTTTGGGTTGGTTTTTTTTTTTGGAGGGGGGGGGGGAGAAGCCTCCTAAGCCCCATCATCTACTGTCACCCACGCCTGCTCGGAAAGGGCTCTCCGGTTGCAACCCCGGTGTGTCATAATCTAGCAGTTGGATTGTCTCTGCCGCTGCTGCCACCCTCCAGTCACGACCATTCTGACCCTGGCATAAATTTATAAATAATATCGGTTGGGGGGGGGGGAGCAGCCTTTAAAAGTGCCCGAAGCAAAGGAGAGGCAAAACGGACAGCGCGCTTTAAGGAGAACGGAACAGAATCAAAAGGAGTCTTGCAAATGCATCCCTCCTGCAGCTGCTTGTTTTCAAGTGTTTCTTTACCGACTGGTAGGAGGAATGAGCATAAGCAATTCCTCCCCCCCCCCCCCATCGAATCGCTCAACGGATGCCTGTCTCACCTCTTGTTTTTGCTGCCTTGGTATCTCTGCAGTTCTCCTTTCGTTGAGCCCGTATGAACTTTCGTTGACCCATTGCTGCATACGTGGACCCTTTGGATTGTGGTGTGGTGTTTCTTAGGAGCTGCCCTATTCACTGAGTCAGACCACTGGTTCATCTGGCCAAGAATTTGTCTACACTGACTGGCAGTGGCTTTGCCAGAGTTCCAGGCAAAGATTCTCTCCCAGTCCTACTTGAAGATGCAATGGATAGAACCAGGAGCCTTCTGCATGCAAGGCTGATGCTTTGCCACTGAGCTACATGCCTCCCCCTTTGCCCTGTAGGAACCCTGTCGTTGAAATGTCTCTTTCCAAGTCACCTCTTAGGGAACATTTCATAAGCAGCCCTCCTAAGCATTAGCCTTCTTGCTAAACTGTGCACAGCCTTGTTGCACACTGCCAGACACACTCAAAGAGTGCCTTTTCTCCCATCCCATCCTATCCCATCCCCATCTGCTTACTTTAATATCCATAAGAAGAAGCCTTCTGGATCAGGCCAAAGGCCCATCTAGTCCAGCATCCTGTTCTCACAGAGACCAGTGAGTGCAACCGTGCGCTTCTCGCTTGTGATCCCAAGCAGCTGGCAGAGGCAGAACATAGCTATTGTGGCTGGTAGCCACTGACAGCTGCATCTTCTGTAAGAGCATGTCCTTTGCCTCACTCTCTGCAGCAGTGCCTGTATATTTTGAAATAATCCACACTGCTGTATCCTTGCCATTTTTTATCTTCATCTACTTCATGCCTCCCACCCTAGTCCCATCCCATCATTATACCACTTGTGCTTGCTTTAACAACCCACATTGCTTATCCATCCTTCATGAGAAGTATGCCTGCATCCTGCTGTTTATTTCATCTAGATCATGGGTAGGCAAACTAAGGCCCAGGGGCTGGATTCAGCCCAATCGCCTTCCCAATCCGGCCTACGGATGGTCCTGGAATCAGCATGTTTTTACATGAGTAGAATGTGTCCTTTTATTTAAAATGCATCTCTGGGTTATTTGTGGGGTCTGCCTGGTGTTTTTACATGAGGAGAACGTGTGCTTTTATTTAAAATGCATAGGAATTCATTCATTATCCCCCCCTTATATCCCCCTTGTGGCCCCCCACAAGGTCTGAGGGACAGTGGGCCAGCCCCCTGCTGAAAAGGTTTGATGACTCCTGATCTAGATCCTACCCTTCTTATCCTGTTTTAGCCTTGCAATCTTTTGAGGTAGGCTCCACTGAACTATAACGAATTGTCCAAAGCCAAGCAGAATTCCCCACATCCAGGTACAGCCCTCTAACCACTATACCATATTCCTTTAATCCAACAGGACTTTTGTTGTCTACCTTTATTGGCACTCTCTGAGGGAGGCACTCAAGACCTCTTCACGTGGACTAATTATCGCTTAAGTTTTAAGACATTTTTATTTTTCTACATGGAACCTCGGTGGTAAAAGGGTGGATTACTTCCACAGCATGTTCAAAACTGGTGCTAGTAATTGTGAGGATAGCATTGTGAGGACAGCATTAGAGAGGTGCCAATAACTTTTCCAGGTGGAATATTCATAAGGATAACAGATGAACTTGTAGATACGTTCTCCGTTCTTGAAGGATGGGTGTGAAGTCTTCATTGTCTAATGATAGGCAAGGCTAATTTGTTACAGTTCTGTTCAGATTATTTTCTGTCTTTTTTGTGCCTGTGTGAATAAGAGGCAATTTGTCAGTGTATTGTATTCTATCTCTCCCACTATCCATACTCATCTATTCCTTCTGTAGAATGCCATCTTTCTCTAGGCCCTCTGGAGAGAGACTTCAGTAGCCAATGACGAAACTGACAAGAATACTGTATAATGGCAGCATCTTTGTGAATAAGCGTGGGAACTTAGGTCTGCTGTTGGAATATATATACTACAAACATAATGTACCTGTTAGAATGCACAGCACCCGACCTGTGATAAAGCAGCATTGTGATGACTCCCATTTTCTGATCCCTGCACTGATCCATTTGATACATATTTAGTCATGCATTTTTTTATGTTCGGAAAAGTTAGAGGTTTGAACCCAAGTGGTTTGGGTTTTCTTTTGCCAGTCCAAGTAACATGCATAGAGGGGCTTCTGGTTTTCTGCCCATTCTCTTTTCCTTCTCTTAGCTTTAGCCAATTTTTATTTGCCATGGTTATATTGTCGCCCTATTAGATTCAAGCCACAGTAAATAACTCCACTCACTACTCCAATTTGCTGCTTTAAAACCTGCAAGTTGTTGACGGCTGAACAAATTGGACCTAGCCTGTTCTCAGCTTGCTATCATCTTAACCATCATTAGTTTTGGAGGCTGGTATCCAAAACCTTCTTATCCCCTTCCCTTAATGGTTCCCTTCCCTTCCTAATGTCAGTGAGCATATTTTTGCCTTCTCTTATACCATGTAGTGTGATTCACTTCTCTGAACCTTCTAAAACTCTCTGCTTGGTTGGCATCCATTATGCAGTGTGTCTGCTCTGTGATTATGAGACCGTGTGCCCCTGTGATTTGGATTGATCAGCAGATGGCCCTGCATTGTGACAGCAGGCACTGGATCACTCAGTGGCTTTTTGGTTCCATTCAGCTCCATAATTCCATATTTTTGAATCAACAGTGTTGAAAAACAAACATGTATTAGTTGAGTAAGTTTGAACAAATTAACTTTCCTGATAGTGGCTTAATATTAGCAACTCAGGTTGTTCAGTTTGTTCCTTGCTTCTTATTATTACGTGTTCTTTACATGATATACACAGTTTTTCCACATTTGGGGTTTTCTTTTTCTGTCTGGCTTTCTCCTCAGGTTGAATCCGCTGTGTGCCTCATGGCCTGCTTGTATCTGTCTCTTCTATCAAATTGCTAGATTACCCTCTTTTCTAATTTTGACCATTACAATATTCTTGTGCGTCTTGCCTCTACTGCTTTGTGGAAGTAGTATTTCCAATTATGCTTGTTTGCAAATGATTGCTCTGCTCATAACCTTGTTATTCAAGTCTTTCTTCTTGTCTCAAAGGCTCTTCCTTTTCTTTATGTTCTTTTCCTTTGCCTTCCCATAATAGTAGTTAAAAACAACAGCCTACACTCAAATTTATTTCCTTACTCTGAATTTATTGATCTTTGCTCAGCTACCCTTTAAAAACATAAACTATGGTTGAATTTAATCTGCTGTAGGAGAAGGCAAGAAACCTTGTCATTAATATTTACTTACCCATCTAATTTTCCTTATCCTTTCATGTAAAGCTTTTTCTGCCATACTTTGTTCTGCTTTGTTATCCTTGCAGTACAAGTATTTGTTTTTTGCTTTCTTAAGATATAAGAACATACTTGGTTTTTCCTGCTGCCTTAGATCATGTTTGCTAATGTTTTTCAGGCAGCTTAATTTGGGAATCCTCTTCCATGGATCCAAACCACTGATTTGCTCCACTAGCAAGGGT
The DNA here is from genome assembly GCA_034642415.1 of Podarcis siculus. NCBI lineage: Eukaryota > Metazoa > Chordata > Lepidosauria > Squamata > Lacertidae > Podarcis > Podarcis siculus. The sequence continues at coordinate 12,063,695 of JAXCMG010000032.1, forward strand.
TTGAACGTGGTGGAAGTACCCCTCCGTAGGCAGGGAGCTATCATGGTCAGTTGTCAGCACCATCTCCCGAAATGGGGCAGTTTGGGTGTGAGGAAGGGGTAGAACCTGTCCGGTCAACAATCTGATGAGTCTTAAGCCAGTCCAGCTACTTATCTGATCCAGATCTCTCTTCTGTGCCATTCTGGAGCTGGTTCCTCTCCCTCACCTTCCATCCTTGGTGGCATGAGCAGCAGATCTCCACATTGGCAGTGGCTCCAGGGCTCCATTCAGCCCTGTTGTTCCCCAGGCAAGAGTTGGGATTGTTCCCTTAATCTTTTCCATTGAAATTCTTGTATGAAATCTCCATTTTGCTCAAGTTTGCTTGCTGTCGTGCTGACCTTTTTCTGGTCTGCAAGGCACTTTCTACAAGGAGTTGGTCATGTCATCCAGCCTTGTACGATCCTTGTAATCTCTTTCCAAAACAGGCACCCTTGTTGCAACGAAGTATTGCGCAACCTTAAAGACCCAACAAATACCGTATTTTTTGCTCTATAAGACTCACTTTTTCCCTCCTAAAAAGTAAGGGGAAATGTGTGTGCGTCTTATGGAGCGAATGCAGGCTGCGCAGCTATCCCAGAAGCCAGAACAGCAAGAGGGATTGCTGCTTTCACTGCGCAGCGATCCTTCTTGCTGTTCTGGCTTCTGAGATTCAGAATTTTTTTTCTTGTTTTGGTCCTCCAAAAACTATGTTCGTCTTGTGGTCTGGTGCGTCTTATAGAGCGAAAAATACGGTACATTATGGCATAAGCTTTGGTGGCCAAGAGGCCACTTCATCAGATGCATGAAGTGATGATACACTTCATCAGATCCTGAGTTACAGGTATCTAAGTGTGTGGCGTTGTCACCTTTTGTGGTGGTGGTCATTCTGTGATTCTATGAAAACAGTTGTTGATGACAGACATCCTGTGGCAATTCTGCAGCAGACCCAGATGCCAACTCTACCCCTAGGTCTACTCTGGCAACTTTATTACAGGCCTTAAAAATGTCATCCACAAAGGGCTGCCAGCAATGCTTTGCACATTCTACATAGCACAAACAGGCCACAAACGGGCACAGATCTAGTGTGACAGTATTATAAAAACCAGCAGAAGGACATTTCATCCTCCCAGGATACTTTGTAAATGACCTTAAAATGGCCACACTTGAAAAAATAGGAACTTCAAAGGGAGGCTGCACTGTGCAAGTGCTGAATTGCGGTATGGCAAGAAGTCCAGGGCTGTCAGCTGAGGACTGAATGGAGACAAAGTATTTTTATAACATATGTTAAGTGTCCAGGATGTATCAATAACTCTTTGTGAATTATCACAGTTAATTATCCTAGCCTGGGAGAAAAGCAGGGTATAAATACATTTTAAAAACAAGTAAAAAAAATAAATTATATAATTATGTGTACTTTTCTGCATTTCGTTTTTCTCTGACCTCGGTTTATAATCTTTCCTGCAAACTATGCATATATATTCTGGTAACTCAGGGTACATTTCAATGTACTACACAAAAAGCTTATGCTATATTATAAATACGTTAAATCTTCGAGGTGCTGCAAGATGCTTTGTTTGTTAGTCTTACGCTTTTTAGCCAGTGCTTTTTTTTTTAACTTACTTCCAGTGATAGAAACTCAGATATACAGTGGCACTTCGGGTTAAGTACTTAATTCGTTCCGGAGGTCCATTCTTAACCTGAAACTCTTCTTAACCTGAAGCACCACTTTAGCTAATGGGGCCTCCTGCTGCCGCCGCACCGCCGGAGCATGATTTCTGTTCTCATCCTGAAGCAAAGTTCTTAACCTGAAGCACTATTTCTGGGTTAGCGGAGTCTGTAACCTGAAGCGTATGTAACCTGAAGTGTATGTAACCTGAGGTACCACTGTATACGCTAGGCACCAAGTGACTCCTTAAACCAGGGTTACAGTCGCCAAAATGGAATGCCTGGTTGAGATTTTGGGGCCAGGCAGCTCGAAAGTCGTATTTTTCAATATGACTTTTTGGTTCCGGATATTCTTTCTGATTGTGCAGATAAAATATAACGGATAGAATTCTGCAGGATGTGTTTCTTGTGTGTGAAAACAGTCAAGATTCAAGGATCCCCAGGCATGTACCTCCAGATGGGGGAGACGTCAGGCGCCATCCTGGCACCCAGGCATCTTCACTTGGTCTCAAGTGGCTGATAGCCAGGTGCAAAATGCGCCTGGCAAATTTTGAATGCTGCTTCCTTCTGAAGTTTTAAATATTATTTTCTTCTCCTTACTGATGATTTTCCAGTCATGCCTAGCAATATGGCTTTTTATTTTATAATGCAATCTTTCCTCCGGTGGTCTCATTAAATGTGAAATTCACTTCTCCAGTAAAGATGGAGTTCTACCACTGTACCTACCCTTAGAGCTTCTTCCAAAATGCATCTGGACTTTCCCTTCGCAACACCACTTAATTGCCTCATCTGTTCTATTTGTCATTTGTTTAGCTTCTGCAGTCTCTGGACAGGAACACGGGGCTCAGGAGTGTGTTTGAAGGAAGAACTCACAGGTCTAGTTGTGGCTGCAGTTGTACTTTGGTGCACACAATTGCTGTGAAGTCTTCATACTGTGAATGTCAAGGCTGTTCCAAGCAACTCTGCCCTTAGGGTGGGTGCTTCCACTTTGTAAGGGCTGTTCAGGGAGGCTGAATGTTGGTCTCCCAGATACTGGATAGATTAGTCAGTTGGTCCAGCCAGAACAGAGTTATAATTTTTGTCTAATTACTACCAGCCACTTCTCAGGCAGGACTCACCTGTTGGGCCACTGCCATTCTCAGTGGAAGCCGTGGTACAAAACGTCAGTTTCTATAAGGCAGTTGCAAAGAATCATTCACCTAACAAAGTCTCTGTGTGCATGCTTAGAGATGCTTAGTCCTAATCCTTGGATGTTTGCAACCTTTGTAGGGTTGCGTGTTGAATAGGACTCTCACCATGCCCATTAAATTTGTTTTTGGGATGAAGGGCCTCCAGGTAGTCTATAAAGGTCCTGAGGGCTACTCATCTTCTAAAGAAAGTAGTGGGAGTTTTGTGGTACTGAACTTAATTCTCTGGTTTTTTTCTTCTAATAAATTGATACGTTTCATACTTGATTTATTTTGACTGATGAAGCGACTGAGATTTTTTTCATCCAGAGGTCAGTTTAAGATTTTGACTGGGGAAAATGGCATAGAAATGTGGAACTAGTAGTATACCTATAATTTGTCAGTGTCTAGACAGTATAACAGGTACTGTATTAATATAAATCTGAACAAATTATTTATCTACTTAAAAAAAGAGAATCTAGGTATATCTACATACCGGTCGATATTGAATTGGTATTCTGTTCCAGCATGTTACAAGGCTATTTAGACTTTTACTAAAAGGCTTTGTTCTTAGAGCTTCAATGCCTGAGCTGTGTGGTGGAGTTGGCTGATAAGATCTAATCCATCCCCGCCCTCCAGCTGTGTTCCTGGGAATCCTGGAGTTCTTCAGCTTTCCCGAAGGTTAGCTTGCCTGCCTCTACAGATCTTCCCCAGCAATACATAGCAGCAGGGAATTATTGGGCATGTCTCTGCGTGTTTAGGGGAGTGGTGAGGCTCCGCAGGCCTGGCTGATGTCCTAAATAAACTGGAAATATGCTTTAGAATGCATGTCTGAATTCTCTGCAACCCACAGGGATTTGTAGCCGGACGAAGAGAGATCAAAAGGGTTCTTCCTTGAGGGTATAAAGCTTGAAAATCGTGGATCTGTTGTTTGACTCTTATAGTGAAAGTTGGAATACCTCAAACCTTTTTTGATGGGAAATTAAGACACAATAAGAACACGTGCAGGCAGTACAACTCTACGTAGTGTACATTGAGTCTTCTGCTCTAGGTGGTAACAACTGAAATGTGAAACTTAGGGCTAAATAAGTGTGAGGGCAGGGGTGTAGCAAGGGAGGGAAGGGGGGCCGTAGCCCTGGGTGGACAATTTTGAGGGCGCGCCAACCAGGCACCCCTATTCAGGGATCCCCGTCCTGCCCCTCCTGCCAGTGGAGGGTGTCTAGTCCTTCAGTGAAAAAGACAGTATGGAGAGAGCAAAACCTTCTCCCTTTTCCCTGTTCCTCTTATCTGTGCTCCACTGCTTTAAGTATCTTTCTCCTAGTTTCGCTCATCCTGGAAATGTGGCAGGATGGGAGGAAAGTGCTTTTTAAGTAACCGAGCACAGCGTGGTAGGGCAGGGGGCATGTTTTACTTACTTCCCCCAGCATGTTCCTTACTTCATGTGTGAATAGGCCAGACAACTAGATGGCTGCCCCGTCACATCTAGCTTAGCTCCAAAACTCTCTGCCTTCTTTGTAATGAAACAGTTGTGGCAATAGAAGATAATTGAAGAAGATGTTAATGGCTTAAAGTAGTCCGACAGTTTTTCTTAAGACTGTTAGCACCATGCCAATCACGATGGCTTCAGGGCACTATCTCTGTCCACAGTATGGTACCATCTGCTGATCAACTTCCCTGATGGATATAAATGCCACAGCAACCAGCCGAACCTCTTTTCATGTGGTCTGTTCAGGGTGGAGCGCTGAACTTTGAAAATAATTCTCCAACCATCTATTTAATTCTTGAATTAATGTGTGAGCCTTCATAGGATACATAATACACCTTTTAGGAGGAAATGCTCCGAGGGGAAATAGGTAATTGGGTGTCATGCAAGGGGAAATTACCTGTCTTTGGTTTTATCTGATTAAGATGTCCTGAAGGTGAAACTGACTGTGAGAGCTTTGCAAATCTCCTTTTTAGTAAGTAAAAATATTAGACATGTGCACCCAAGTGCAAAAAACAACGGGAAGACTGCAACTCGGGATTCTTATTGATAAACAGTAATATTAAAATCAGTTATGAGGTGCTGAAGAATGCCATGTAGTTTAGCTATAAAATGTGACTGTAAAATATAAGTGACGGGGTGCTTGGAACGCTTAAGAAAATGGACTTACAGGAAACAAAGAAATCTTCCATTATTATGCTACCAGCAACTGGTTCTTTAAATTAATGCTATTATCATGTGTAAACTGACCCCATATTTGTTGGGGAGTACCTGGAATATGAAGTGGTTCAATTTATCTAGCAATTTTTACAAATATTTTGTATGGCTGATGAGGTCCACATCAACCTCATTGGTTAGGGTGGTTAAATAGGAAAGACAGTGTACATTTCCCCATTTGTGAAATGACCCAAGATTCTGCTCCAAGGACTGGTCAAAGCACAAATTTTCTTATTAAATTAGAAAGCTGGGCTGTTAAAATAGTGATCAATCAGGATAAATTGAATGTGCATATATTTAATTGTTCACTTGCAACAATCACAGAGGTATACATAAAGAAACTGTGAGACAGAAATTTTGAAGGAACATCATACAGTTACAGTTATCAGATCACAAGCAGCTGCCGCCAAACATTCTGTGATAAACCCAGGTTTGTTCCTCCAGATGGAGAATAACTGGTGAAGCCGAATCATAATAAGTAGGGTCGAGAAGTTATTGAGTGAATAACACAATAGGCTAATCAGTTTTAGATTGCATTAATAGAAGCAACTGGTCTATGATTTAGGATACACTATTCCTGATTTATATAGCACTGATTCCAAAATTTCACTGGATCAAATGTAAGCATCTTACTTTGTTCTCAAAACTCTAGAAAGATTTGACACTTTAAACATATTCCAGGAAAAGACAGAACAATGGCAGAGAAAGCTGAAGGAACTAAGTATGTTTAACTGAGAGGTAGACGAGATAATAGCTTGACAGTTCTCAGGTATTGAAAAAAGTGTGTCAGGAGTTTGCACTATCCAGTGATGACAGCAAGAATTGTTCTTCAGGACGGCTTTGTCCTGTCTACCTTGAGTTGTAAGCATTTTGGTCAGGGGCCAGGCTATTTCTCTGCTCTTTAATGTGCATGATGAGCATTAAATAAATAGTATAGTATTCTGCAGCGCTATACACATTCCCCCCCAACCTCCCCTTGAGTTGTGAAACATTATTTGTCAGATATTATTGTCACTGCTACTTGAATACTAACAAATTGTAACCTGATATGTTAGGGGGTTAAAAGAAGAATAGAGGGAATCAATGGGACTTTAATCCATAACTCCAGAGTCGCTCTGAGAACTGTTTCAGAATAATATATATATAAAAAATTTAAATTGTCCAGTAGCACCTTAGAGACCAGCTAAGCTTGTTCTTGGCTACGCTTTTGTGTGCATGCATACTTCTTCAGATACCTGTTTCAGAATAGTTTATCAAGGGAAGAAGACTGAAATTCTGTGAATGTTGTTAGTTTTCAGCTGTGATGTTTTGTGGCCTGGGTATATTGGGTGGTTGGGGAGGGGCAGTACCTCTGGTGGGGGACACGTCATGCTCCTTCTGGAGTAGTTTGTCCCCCTTTCGTCCCCACACTGAACTCAGCTCTCACCTGTGGCTGCTAGCAGGCTGCTCCCCGAGCTTGTGGGGCTGGTGGTGGGGGAAGCGCTTTCCCCCACTGCCAGCCCTAAAGAGCAGCTCAGGGCTAGCAGGGGAAGCCCGGGTAAGGGACCACACATTCGTTCCATAAGACACACAGACATTTCCCCTTAGATTTTAAGAGGAAAAAAACGTGTCTTATGGAGTGAAAAATACGGTATTTTTGAGTAACCATGTATAGGATTGCACGGCTAGTGCCTTATTGCAGATTAGTGAGCCTCTTAGAATCATAAAATCTTAGCGTTGGAAGGGATACAAGGGTCATCTAGTCCAACCCCCTGCAAAGCAGGAATTTCACCTAAAGCATCCATGACAGATGACCATCCAGCCTCTGCTTAAAAACCTTCAAAGAAGGAGAATCCACAACCTCCCAAGGAAGACTATTCCACTGTCAAACAGCTCTTACTGTCAGAAAGCTTTTCTGTATGTCTAGTCGGAAACTCCTTTCCTGCAATTTGAAGCCATTGGTTCGAGTCCTACCGTCCAGAGCAGGAGAAAACAAGCTTGTTCTATCCTCCATTTGACAGCCCTTCAGATATTTGAAGATGGCTATCATATCTCCTTTCACTTGCCTCTTGAGCCATTTATAGTGGTCATGTTATGACCATAAAGCCACAGTCACTTGGAACAGAAAATACAAGAACTACGTGTCTTATTTTAGTCGAAGTTCCATGTAATGCCTAAAACTGTCACCATGACACACTTCACACTACCAGTCTCAGGTAGCAGAAATAACAAAATGTTCCCTGAATTAAAAGTTCACAGCCTGCTTCTAAAATTGTCAGGTTTTATTCAGCATACTCTTCCCATTGACAAATCAGTTCAAAGACTCTGCTGAAATATTACTTTGAAAGGAGCCTGCATTTGATGGCAAGATCATTACTTCTTCTGCAGTATAGAATGGGATCACGAGGTCTCACAAAAATTACGGTGGTTTGTCTCCTGAAATTTTAGCCTTAAAAATCATAAAAGGGTAAGAAATGTCTCCAGATTGACAAAGGACTCATTCAACCTGAGGAGGGGGGGTTGAATGGAATTTTCTTTAAACCCTGACCCCAAGGGTGAAATTGCAGATTTTCTCTGTGTACTGTTGAACTGAAATGTCACCAGCGTGTGGATGTTACTGTTAAGTAACTTATTTAACGATATTCCTAAAGCCTTTTCAAGTTAATTTGACGGAGGTTTGCTACAGCTGGCGACTCCTGCTGGTCCTTTCCTCCTAACCTCTCCTGTATCCATTTGTGCATTTTTCATGACCCAAAGGTCCAAAATATACAGAGCCTTGGTATGCTACCACCATATTTATTGATCTGTAAGAGCAACTTAGTATCTTTTCATCAAAAAAATATTGATAATGAAGATGCAGTGTCCACAGTTCGTAGTTCAGTAGCCAAATGAAAAATTGTGTTTTTCAGATCCCTTCTCTGGCTAGCTTTTTTGTGGGGCTGAGCTGCTTTGGGCAGCCAGGAATCCTGCCAGCTTTTTCCCATGGGAAGGGGAGGAGTGGACTGTTGTTCAGCTGAGGCATGCTCAAAAGCATTCTGATAGAATCATAGGTCTGAGGGCCCAACCTGCTACAGTGCAGGAACAGGCAGCTGTCCAATACAGGGATTGAACCCGCAACTTTGGCATGATCAGCACCACACTCTAACCCAGGCATAGGCAACCTCGGCCCTCCTGATGCTTTGGGACTACAACTCCCATCATCCGTGACCACTGGTCCTGTTAGCTAGGGATGATGGGAGTTGTAGTCCCAAAGCATCAGGAGGGCCGAGGTTGCCTATGCCTGCTCTAACCAACTAAGCTATCTAGGCTGATAGGGAGAAGGGATACTAAGCCTCTTTGTGGAACTGAGCCAATCCTTATGTGAGCAGATGTGTACACTGATTATTCCTCAGCTCTTGAACTGAATGGGGAAGCTTATCTACACTTGGGCTTACCGATCAGAAGGTTGGCGGTTTGAATTCCTGCGACTGGGTGAGCTCCTGTTGCTCTGTCCCAGCTCCTGCCAACCTAGCAGTTCGAAAGCACGCTAGTGCAAGTAGATAAATAGGTACTATTGTGGCGGGAAGGTAAACAGTGTTTTGTGCGCTCTGGTTTCCGTCGCGGTGTTCTGTTGCGCCAGAAGCGGTTTAGTCATGCTGACCACATGACCTGGAAAGCTGTCTGTGGACAAACGCAGGCACCCTCGCGCTGCAACCCCGTAGCCGCCTTTGACTGGACTTAACCACCCAGGCATCCTTTACCTTTACACTTGGGTCATGCTCAGAGCACTGTTGGATCCAGTTTCTACTTCCTTGCTTGCAAATAAAAGAGATTGTTTTGAATTATCAATAGGGAGATATCTGTGCCTGAATGAATGAAAATTACTTAATACTGGCTTAATTTTTCAGGCTAGAGCTCTTTTACAATGATATAACTGCCCTTCCTCCTGCCAACCTAGCAGTTGGAAAGCACGTCAAAGTGCAAGTAGATAAATAGGTACCGCTCTGGCAGGAAGGTAAACAGCGTTTCCGTGCGCTGCTCTGGTTCGCCAGAAGCGGCTTAGTCATGCTGGCCACATGACCCGGAAGCCATACACCGTCTCCCTCGGCCAATAAAGCGAGATGAGCGCCGCAACCCCAGAGTCGGTCACGACTGGACCTAATGGTCAGGGGTCCCTTTAACTGCCCTTCCATCTCTCCCCTGCCCCGCTCTGATTTCTGAAAGTCACAGTGCGGAAGTATGCTGTTATTGTTTCATTAAGGTTACCTGAACTGCACGTTTCCGTGCTTTGAAGATGGCTTGAATGCCATTTCCTTCCAAATTGATAAAGACAGTCATAATTTGTCATGCCTGCAATTGGATGCACTAACCTGGTGAGAACATGATAATGTGATTGACTCAGCCGAGGGGCTGACAAGCAGGTGGTATATCGAGGCACAGGGTGAGCGTGACAGTAACGGATGGAAATAGGCAACTCGATTGTAAACACGCTTCCCAGTCTCATTATCACCATTAATAATACATCCCTTAAGTGCAAGGTCATATTCTCAAAATTCCACTTAAATGATGCCAAGCATTTCCAAAAGTAGCGTACAGAGCAAGGGAACTCTCAGGTGTATAAGTGTAATGCTCTGTAGTAATAATGCACTCCTTTTAATGCTTTGAAATATTGGAGGTTGCTTAGCATCTCTGCATGGCATGAATTACATGACAATACAAAGCATGCACAACTTTTCAGATTCGTCACCTAATGATTCCTTGTGCCTCTGAAGCACTGCCTCGGGATAGTACTTATCTTGTTAACTTCAGCTAAAACTCATAAAGAATGAACATTTCTTTGATCAACAGTGGAGCAATCTAAACAGCTGAAAGTACTCCAGGTTTTTCTTCTTCTTCTTCTTCCTTGAGAAAACATTTGGAGAAAAACACCCTGGCGTGATTTGCCTCGCCCATCAAAGAACAAGACTGTCCTTGATGGAACATATTGGATATTTTACAGCAGGCCCCAGAGTTCAGTGAATTTAGGAAGCAACTGCATGCTTCCTTCTGTGTGTCGCGACAAAATAGCCATATATTAAGTTCCTGAGTTTTCTGTGTGAGGAGGAAGTGTGGAGTCATTGGGGAACCATAAAAAACAAACCCCTTTTAAAAAATAGTGGGATGTTGCTGTGAGCCAAGGGAGAAGGCAGCCTTCCTGAAGTTCACAAGTCTGGTTTGTTTTTTTAAAAAAATGACTACTTGAAGATTCCCATACTGGAGTGAAGCGATAAAGACCAAAGTTTTAAAAGGCATGCAGGAGGCTGTGTTACATGCCACTGTTCAAATTGCAGGCAGTATGCCACGTACGTAATGTGAGTCTTGCATAAACTCATTGTACGTGGCAGTTGCAGTAAGAATGGGTAGCTGCCAGTTCCCTTTCCCTCAGAGCGAAATTTGGCATGTGAGGGCTCAAACTAGAGAAGAGGGGTGAGGGCACCCCCACCTATTCCACTTTCCCTTGTAGCGTGGGATGATCGGAAGGGAAAATCTTCTAAGTGTGTCTGTCTAAATGTGCTTGGAAGCCTCTCTGCAATAGGGCATTCTGCAATAACAGAATTCCTCATTGCGCAGAGACTTTTGCATGCTTTCCCCTGAATGTGCTAAGGAGCCCCTTTCAGACCTCCTCACTCAGTGGGGGAAGTTCAGGAGCGTTTGGGCAGCTGAGACAAACCACAAAATGCTTCCTACATCTTCTGGCCAAGGAAAGAGGGGGGGGGGCGGAATAAAGATCTGCATCAGGAACAAGGATGGAAGGAGGAGACCAGTGGTGCCTCCTATTTGCCAAGAGGCTGTTGTAGAGGCGGCATTGGGGGGGCGCTGCTGAAGAGGCTGCCCCCAAGGACACACCACAGCTGTTGGTGCCATTGCGGCGGTGGCAGCAGCAGCAGGCAATGTTTCTTTTGGTGGCTGGATCTATGCCCCTGTGGATCCCACTGCCTGAGGTGGTCACCTCACCTTGTCTCATGAGTGGACCAGCCATGTTCAGGGGTGGAGAAGGCACACCTAGAATGCACACCCCACTCCTCAATTTGAGCCTCATGTACTGAGAAGGCTCAACTCTAGGGCATTTTGTGTTACTGCACTTGGATCACTGCTTATTATGCCTTTATTTTGTGTCTATCGGTGTTTGAGTCATACAGCCTTGCTACTGTTATCTAATCTCCTACCTGAGATTTTTGCATTTTTGCACTTTAGCTCCAGTGTTGGGTTACTAAAAGGCAGTCTGAGTCCAACTTTCTGGTCTAGTTGATAAAACTGTTGTGCTTTTGTATTATACATTCTGAAGCATTGGCCTTTTTCTTTTACTGGAACATGTTTCTTCAGATTGCTTGGGACCGTGAGGAAAGGTTCAGTGTATAAAGTGTCTGTCTTTTCTAGTAACCTTTCCCACGGGACAGCAGAACTTTGGGAGCCCTGGGTGTAGAAATCTTAGTTTGCCTTGTCAGTCTTCTTTCCAGTGCGTTTGGTTTTGCTCCAATCCATTCTGTGTTACTGAAAAGGCTAATTCTTTGGGGAATTGTTGCAGTCAGTTGCATAGTAATTGGTGGATTCTTGAACAGCTAGAGAGTACTCTTAGAATATAAGGGAATTTTTCACTCTTTCAAAGGAAGGGGAGGTTGGTCTACAAAGGTATTAATGGAAAAGGCATTTTATACACACTTATTGCTATCTTATTTCTCAGTTATGCTCACTGTTTGAAGAATCCAAGGCTAATTCTTGAAGAAAATGACTCTCCCCCCCCCCCCGAAACTACCCTACCACAAAACATGCTTGTATTATATTTAAACTTTGACAGCCCTCCTTATTTATCATCTAAATGTTACTTGGTGTTAAAAGTTGTTTATATTCTCTTCCACCCTATGGTTTTTTTCCTTCTTCCTATGTGTGTCCCACTATTTATTCTTATTTCCACACTGACTTCTGTCCTTCATGCATATTTGGGACACAATTCTTGAGTCTTTGTAGGGAGAGGGAAACATTAGCAGCACTTCGGCTACAGTAATGGTTATCCAAAATCCTATCTCCGTTCTTTACTATGCAGTTTCAGTAATTTTGCTGCTAGTCTATTTTATTCGCCTGTCATATCTACATTTTGGGGCCAATAAGTCCTTTGTTTTCGTTGATGATGAGAATGATTCTTACCTTGTATAAATTGAGAACAAGCAACTTTCAAAGTGATGTTTTAAGAACTTTGCCCTGTATGCTCTCCTTCTGACTTGCCCCAGGTGTTTATCAGAGGAAAACAAATAAAAGGAAAACTAAAAATATATTGGCACGCTTTGTGCTATATATTCCAGTGTGCAGAATAACTGTGAGAGCAAGCATCTGTGCTGAGAACCATGTTGCTATTTTCCTTTTCCTTTCCTTTTGCATAAGAACCATTCCTATTTCGGATACATTTGCTGAGAACAAAGACAAGTAATCCTACTGTAAATCCAGTGGCTAAAATGCAGTTCACACTGCTCTTAAAACTCTGGAGAATGGGGAATACATCAGTCACAAGAGTGTGTCTGGAATAAAGAAATGTGTCTGCATGTGCGGCTGGTATCTGATTTTGGCATTCAGCAGAGAAAGGTAGAGAGGCATTAAGATTAAGAACCCACTAGACAGAGTTTCAGTTTCGCACTTCATTCATATTTTATTTTAAATACTTATATCTCGTATAATTACGGAAGTTCTCAAAGTGGCTTACAACATTTAGCAATGATGAAAATAGAAGTTCGTGTCTCTCACAGGGCAGGGATTCCTCACCTGGGCTGCCGGTTATGATGTTTACAGCTGTTGGCAGCAGATGCAAGAGTCACAAGGGGAAAGGTGTTTTCAAGTCTCCCCTGACCCAATTTCCAGATGTTTCACACGCTGCTCTGCTTCTGAACCTCTGGGCCATATCAAGCAGCAGACAGAAAAGTCATCATAATAGGATGGCACTTCCACACCTGGACTTCCATGTCTCTTGTGGCTCCCCCAGCATGTTTTTGCCACCGTGATAGCAATGTTCAGTGTATCAAATGGGTTATTGCAGTCACCGGTCTTTCCTCCAGACACCACAGGTGCTCACAAACAATTTCAGTGAGCACCTGTATTTCCGTTCTCCTGCATGGCTGTATTAAAAAAAAGTATCAGTGGGAATGAGATGAATGATTCTGAAGCAACTTTCTCCAGCTTTGTGCCCTTCAGAAATTTTGGGCTACAAATCTTACCATCCTTGAACCACTGGCCATGCTGACTGGGAGACACACAAAAAGGGTTTTAAAGCTTTATTTTTCTAGACCTTTTCATTGTAAAATCATATATTAACATTGCTTATGGTGCTATTATACACACACACACACACACACACACACACATATAAATTGGCATTTTATCTGGCAACTTTGCTTCCTCATCAGTTGCCATAGACACGGTCTTTACATTGGAACTGTTTACATACTGTTTTTCTTCATCTACTTCCCTAGTTACTATATTGCCTGAGCCAGACTACAGAAAGCTTTGTCTGTTTTGAAAAACTAGAGGATCGATTGGCGATGTTTAGCTACATTTTGTTTCCTTTGTTTAGCCCACTTATGTTTCTGACTTCCTTAGTTGTGTTTATAGTTAGATATGGCAGCAAAAAGACATGCCTAATAATGGAAACTGATAGAATCCAACTGAATTATAACCTGTATTTACCATATATTGCATCTACGCCTTTGGCCTCCCCCCATTTTGCTGCTGCTGCTCCCTTATTCTTTTCATTTTGGGTGAATTTTGGCCAGCTAACAGTGGCAAGCAGTTATAGGACTAAACAGGACGGTACCATAGCATGGTTCTCTTTGACTGAAATTAGTGCTGTCTCCATGTGTCCAGCAGTATATATCCTTGTTACTTTACAGCATATCCAGGGCTAAAGTACTGTATATGCACACACTCTCAGTTCTAGTAATTGGCCTAGGTCCAATACCAACCACCTTCTATTGTCCGGGCCAACAAGGGTCTGTTTAGAATGCTGCTTGCTGTGTTCTAATGCTTCTTCGGATTAGGTTGAGCAAATCTCATGAAATTTTGCCAGGAAGTACATATATACAGGGGAAAAGTTTCCATCATCATCAAGCATATTATGCAATATAACCTCAGTTTCCCCCCTCATGGTAATGCACACCCTCCAACATTTCTCCAATGAAAATAGAGATGTCCTATTTAACAACAACGGGACGTGGGTGGTGCTGTGGGTTAAACCACAGAGTCTAGGACTTGCCAATCAGGAGGTCGGCGGTTCGAATCCCCGTGACGGGGTGAGCTCCTGTTGATCGGTCCCTGTTCCTGCCCACCTAGCGGTTTGAAAGCACAACAAAGTGCAAGTAGATAAATAGGTACCGCTCCGGCAGGAAGGTAAACGGCGTTTCTGTGCGCTGCTCTGGTTTGCCAGAAGCGGCTTAGTCATGCTGGCCACATGACCCGGAAGCTGTCTGCGGACAAACGCTGGCTCCCTCAGCCAATAAAGCGAGATGAGCACCGCAACCCCAGAGTTGGTCACGACTGGACCTAATGGTCAGGGGTCCCTTTACCTTTTCTTATTTAACAACAACAGCAATATTTTTACTATTTATAGCCCACCCATCTGACTGGGTTGCCCCAACCACTCTGGGCAGCTTCCAACATATAAAAAAAACCTAAACATTTTTTAAAAATTCATTTCCTATGCAAGGCTGCCTTCAGATAGCTTGGGGTTTCATTACTCCATACCCTCCAATATTTCTCCAATGAAAATGAGAGACCCGGACAGCTTAGGTAAATCTGGGACTGGAAAATAGGGACACTTTGAGGGTCTAGGTCAGTGTTTCCCAACCGGTGTTCCGCGGCACATTAGTGTGCCGCGGAACGTTGCCTTGTGTTCCGGGGGGGGGGGGGGGGCGCCTCGGGCGGGGGGGGGGGCGGGGCGGCGGCGGCGGGCGCGCGCGGGGCGGCGGACGGGCTCCCTCCCGCATCCCATCGCCGCTCGCTTCGGCCGGCCTACTGGAGCGGCGATGGGATGTGAGGGGGGGGGCTCGCTCGCCGCCCCGCGTGTGCTCGCCGCCGCCGCCCCGTCTCTCGCCGCCCGGGTCGCCCGCCTCCCTCCCACGGCACACCAGCCTACCTCCGTGTGCTTTTGCCCAAAAAAGGTTGGGAAACACTGGTCTAGGTAGTGGGTTTCTCCCCCTGGATCTCCAGGCCATAACGAAATGTTCACCACACCCCATGCTTGGGTCCTGAATACTTCTGAAGGGAAACTGTTTCACTGTGGCAACTGGCAGGGCAAACTATAGTGCTTATTCTGGTCTGTGCTGAGAGGAGAGGCTGAAATCACTTTGGGCAGCTGGCCAGGCTTGTCAGCTGCGGCTTTGCGGTGCTTCAGTAACGAAGGGGCAAAATGAGCTGCTGCAGAGCGTGTAATAATAATACTTGGATTAAAACGATGTGTTGTTCATAAATGAAATATTAAAATTGCTGGAATGAGCATAGTTTTAAGCCGGGAAGTATTTTTGTGTTTATTGCACACACGATTTCATTTCAGCACTTCTGATGTCTCGGGGAGTAAAGGGAACAGTGGTTAAATAGCTTGGATTAGCAGGGTTATCTGCAGCTTTAATCATGCAGGTGCAGGGGGGCGTGTAGCAATAAGGCTTAATGTGACGCAACGTTGGAAATCATGGGTGTGGATTTAATTCATCCAGGTGACCTTTCAACCACCTGTTAGAACCACACCTATTTCCCCCCCCCCTTTGAAAGTGAGCTGTTCTCAATGGACCAAGCAATGAAGCGGATTACACAGGGGTAACTGGGAGTGATTGCATGGACTCCCAAATCCCTTTCCAGCTTTTCCATTCATTGGCTTTAAAAAATCCTATTACATGATTGCATTTGCAGGTGGAATGCACAAGAGAATGGAAAGCCTTATTGTTATTGCTTTCTTCCTTTGGAGGAATTGCCATATGAATTTCCAAACGCTCCATTTTTTTTAGTAGGAATGTTGTGAGACTTCACACATCAGTCAGTTTCCAGGGCGGTAGCTGGGCTCGTTGCAACTGGCCAGGCTGTGTGCAAAAGAATAAATGGACATAAACCTGACATTGGAAATGGCAATAGAAACCAGTAGTAGTAGGACGTTTAAGCCTACTGCAATTGTTACTGACGGAACAAAAGGAGCGTGAAAGGGAAACCCCATCATGAAACTGCTGAATTGCAACTTGATTTCAATTATCTTTACTGGGATCCCAACAGAGACAATAGTTTCCTGTTGTGAAGGGTCACTGTGCTTATTTTGCTTATGTTTAAGCTCAGCTTGAACTGTCGCAGTTTTACATTTCATTTCCATTTAACTTCAACTATCACATTCCACACAGCCCTTAACATTCATTCGGATATATTCCTGCCAACCAAACATTACACTTCATGGATATGATAAGTGGATGCTAGCCCATGAAAGCTTACGTCCTGGTAAGGTGTCAGAAGGTTCTTTCTTTTCAGAAAACTAAATGGCTTCAGATGCAGAGAATAGCGGTGAATGTACAGTGGCAACACTCAACACAAAGAATAGTGCAGAAGATAAGTTCAAAAATGGCTAAAACCTAAATATTAAGCTTCTGTAGTACTCGGGTTATAAAAAGGTGGGGTGTCAGTGAGGACATGTTCATTGTTGTAGCTGCTTAGCTATGCCCATAGGAGCCAATTCATAGGGGTTGAGATCCCTTCGGTCCTCCCAATAAAATATTCGAGAGGGCTGCCCCCCACCCCAAGTTGATGGGCATTGCCATTCGAATGGTGTGCATGCATTGAATATTATATTCAAGTTGGCACCCCTGGCTACACCCTTCTCCATGATATACTACTCCATCCCTTCTCCTGACTGGCTTTCCACCTAACCCAATAGTTAGTTTCCCATTCCCACTGAGCATACTCTGTCCTTGTTAGGCTGTTTTGGGTTCCCCCACTTCCTTAGGGCAAACATGGGTGTTGTCTTCTCCCCTGTCCCCGTCCCCCCCACGAGCCTGATGATACCTCCCCTCTGTGGCCAAGTAGTGCTGTTTAGACTGCATAAGCAATGGCACTCACTTCTGAACCAAGGAAATACCGTATTTTTCGCTCTATAGGATGCACCTTGTTTTAGAGGGAGAGAACAAGAAAAAAAAACTCCCCCTCTCTGCTCAGCGCCCCTTCAGCGAAGCGGCAGGAGAAACGGAACCCCTTCCATTTCTCCTCCCGCTTCGCTGAAGGGGCGCTGCGCAGCTCTCCCTCTCTGCTGAAGCCAGGAGAGCAAGACTCTCCTGGCTTCAGCAAAAGGAACCCGAGGCCTCCGGAGCGCAGCGCGAGTTCCCACTGCGCTCCGGAGGCTTCAGGTTCCTTTTGCTGAAGCCGGGAGAGTCTTGCTCCCTCTGCGCTTTGGAGACTTCGCATTGCTATCGCTGAAGCCAAGGAGCCTGCATTTGCTCCATAGGGCGCACACACATTTCTCCTTAATTTTTGGAGGGGAAAATGTGCGTCCTATAGAGCAAAAAATACGGTAGATGGAAGATGTGGGCTGAGACAGTTGCCTAGTCTTAAATGCAATGGTGATCCAAGAAGCCAGGAGCCCTGTGGACCATGTTCTCGTTCCCCATCGCCCATACCATTGTGCCATAGTATGTGAAGAGAACTTCAGCATTTTAAGCTGGGCAGCAGACATTACTAGCCAGAATCCTCCTGAATGTTCAAAGCAGGTGATGAAGAGCCAACCCTGCTCCACTTCTGCCAGTTTTAGATCTCCTTGAGCTCGTTCGGTTTTGCCTGTTTGTTGCTTCCCTGTCTTACTACCTTGACCTGCTCTTTCCTTCTTGGTCTGCTCATGTATTACAAATTCTACACCTGCCTGTCTCCTCTGCTCAGGCCACCTGAAGCCTTTCTGATTGCAGCACCACATCTTGTAACACAAAAAAATGTGGAGTGGATCTGATCCCAAAGGCTGCACTTTACAAAGAACAGGTTTGACAAGTCCCTTCCTCTGGGGGGGTTACAATCTAAATATAGACACAAGGGAAACAATAGAGGGCAGAATGGAGATAGGGGTAAACTAGAAAAAACCTACGAGTATTTTGTTTAAGCAGTTACAGAAGAAAATTGGGGCTAGGGGATCACCTTGCAGAAAACAATGATGGAGTCAGGGCTTCTTTTCAGCCAGAATTCACTGGAACTCAGTTCTGGCACCTCTCAGGTGTTCACCATTGCCATTATAAAAGAACAGGGGCAGAGTTCATGGTGAGTTCCAGCATCTCTTTTTCTAGAAAAAGAAAAGTGGCGGAGCTGGTAATTGGACAGGAGGAATCATGGGCAACATGAAATGGCTGTGTACAGAATAAGGAGGAAAAAATGAATCAAATAGCATTTGCTTTTTCAGAGTCATGCTTTGGAAACTGCTTTGCAAAATGCCATGGCTTATTGCCTGGGGTACAGTCAGCAGAGCAGAGCAAGCTGAAGTTCACTCGGCATAAATCTAGCGTAATAGGCTATTGCTGGAGTTCACATTGAGGCCAGTTTTGTCAGGTGCATTGTATGATGAGTATATATTAAGAATTAGCATGCACTGGTTGGAGTAGGATTTGCATGTTTACTGCTTCTCACAGACCTGGAGCTAGCTGGACTACCTCTTTCCTTAACACCGAGAGAGAAATTAGTCCTTCTACTGCACAGCCCCTGGCGCTGTCAGCTACCACCATGACTGGAGAAGGAACTTGCCTTCTCCCTTCCTCGCCCCCATTCTGTCAGCACCTGCTGATCAGAGGATCTTGCACAAGCAGCGTCTGCTGATAAAGAAACAGCGTCAGGAAAATATGTGGGGTAAGAAATGTCAGTTTTTAATAAAACCTCTTGACAACTTAGCTATAATCTGCATGCACACTTTTCATTTGGCATGTGGTTCTCCAATTAGTAAAGGATTTTAAGTGTGTGTGTGGATGTATGTGCACACGGCATGCATGGATAAACAGAAGGCAGGTGGTCATGAAAATGAAAGCCTCTTAAGGAGCTTGTTAGCCAGCAGGTCTCTGGGCAGGAGAATAAAGTGCTTGTGATTAATTGAAACGGGTCTGGAGTTCAAATTCCAGCTTACCTATTGACTCTTTGCTAGTTGATCTGGATGTGCAAATTTTGAACATGCTTATCATTTGGGGTTCCTTTGAAGTGCTCTCCTTACTCATGTCCCCAAAGCATGTTTTAAGAAACAGTTTTGAACTTTGGTGTGAGTGTTGCTTAGGAGGAAGCAAAGAGGAAACATTTGAGTTGTCAGAAGAATTTAAAATGCAGTTCAAACAAGATGGCTGGTTGGTGCAACCTTTGCGCCTGGAGTGTGGTCACTAATAAACTCAGTTTCTCCATTTGTAGCACAGTAATAATGATCCCTTGCTTTGTGACGGTGGATGAAGTATTGCTACTTGTCTAGAGCCTGATACAGTTGACTATAAATCTAAATGAGCCTTAATGGAGAATTTCTAGCTACCAGAAACAGTAGCTTTGCACTCATTGAGCACCTGCCACAGATTCAGACAAAGTTTGAGTATTATCTTGTCTTATTATACCTTCTCAATTTCATTTTGCTGTTAAAGATAGGTACTTTAAAATCATCAAGTGCCCCAATCTAAATAGTGTGGATTGTTTTCAATCTCACCCCTTTAAGCTTTGGCCTCCTTTGTTCCTGCTCACCAAAATTGCAAAGCCACCCCGTCCTCATCTTCAGCAATGAAAAAATGATTCCTTTTATTAGTAGTATGTCTCTTTTTGT
Organism: Podarcis siculus; assembly: GCA_034642415.1. NCBI lineage: Eukaryota > Metazoa > Chordata > Lepidosauria > Squamata > Lacertidae > Podarcis > Podarcis siculus. The sequence continues at coordinate 12,083,508 of JAXCMG010000032.1, forward strand.
CTCTATTGCAGCTAATCCTGCCTGTAGTGTTCAGACTGAGGAGTTTGTGAATAGCTTATTTGTTTATCCCTCTTGTAAAGAAGATTACTGTATGTACAGAGGCTGTGGAGGGATGCTGAAATTACTAATGTCTTGATTGACCAGGCTGGTTTCCCATTTTCTGCTCCAGCCAGGGATACAGAAACGATGTCTTTCATCCCTGCCTTCTTTCCCCTTGCTCTTTTGGTAGGTTCTTGCTGGAGTGCCTTGACTAGATAACTTCCCACCAAATTCAATTCTGCTCTTTTAAAAAGCACAATGATGAAATATTGGAAGTTCTACCTAAGGGTGTATGAGATGGTAGGGTATTTACCTTGCACAAAAATCTTGCCCAGGTCACATGTTTCAGAATGCGAGTTTGATGATGGTATAGCCTTGACATTAGTTTTCATGCATCTTCAGGTAAGAATTGATGTATACGTGTTTGAAAATTAATGTAGGTCCATGGCTGTGTTCACATTGAATATTTATACAAGAATAAATACATTAGGGTTTCACTACTAATGCAGTGCTGATTGATCACTGATATGCTTATTGTACCATGTGTAAAAAGAACATTTGCAGATCAGACAGACAGTTACATTTTGTTGATGATCAGATGCCATGTGATCAAATGATTCACAAAAGGGATCAAAAACAGATGTAAAAAAAAAAATTTCTAGCACAGCTTCACAATCTGTTTTTTATTCCCATCAGGTGGTACACACGCATGTCTGAATTAGTGTCCGGCTGTTGAACTATTTGCACTGGTGGTTTTATTGCTGCTCCTGACAGTGATAAAAAGCATAGGAATTAATTTCCAGCTGTTCTGGGACGTTGAAGCCTAGAAGTGTTGGAGCCCACCCAACAGGAGGTCTGCAGTAGAATAACCAGGGATAGACTCAGTGTCTGAGAATATTATTTAAGTTGCGTTTTTTATTTCGCGCAGAACAGTCTGACTCTGACTAGTCTTGCATAACCTTTCTCTTTTCTCCATCCTCTTTTTCTCCTTGTCCCGTCCAAAAATACTAGAGCTCCAAGCGAGAGTGGAAGCCCCTGGAGGATCGCAGCTGCACAGATATCCCATGGCTGTTGCTGTTCATTCTCTTTTGCGTCGGCATGGTAAGTAACACAGCTCTAAAGGGGAATCAGTGCAGGACTTCTTTTTAAGGGACTCCTTGTAGAGACCTTTATTTAGGGTGCAGGGTTATGTGTGTGTGTGTGTGTTTGTGTGTGATGTTAAATGGCTGTGATAAAATACTAATGTGACTGGCGCAACTCTGAGATCAGTGTATTTTGTGCATTAGAAATTACACAACAGTTCCTCTTCTGCCAACACACCTCTTATTGTAGAATGCTGACCTACTTATTGGAACACTGCTTTAAAACATGCTGGCACCAACAATTACTTTTTAAAAAAAATTCTCAACCTTTCATTGAACTAAAATTTGCTTTTGTTTTTCAGAACTTTTTGACTACCTTTCTTTAAGACCTTAAGGCAGTTGCATACATTAAAATACAACATTAAAACCACATACTGAAATTAAGTACCATATTTTTCTCTCTATAAGACGCACCAGACCACAAGACGCACCTAGTTTTTGGAGGAGGAAAACAAGAAAAAAATATTCTGAATCTCAGAAGCCAGAACAGCAAGAGGGATCGCTGCGCAGCGAAAGCAGCAATCCCTCTTGCTGTTCTGGCTTCTGGGATAGCTGCGCAGCCTGCATTCGCTCCATAAGACGCACACACATTTCCCCTTACTTTTTAGGAGGGAAAAGGTGAGTCTTATAGAGCAAAAAATACGGTACTACATCCAGCACCGTTGCAATACAATTGCCCTCTCCTTACCATCATGCCAAAGTTAACACTTGAATACTAAAAGCCTGGGGGAATACACTGTGGTATTCACTTGTCAGTGCAAGAATTTCTTCCTCTCCCCATTTGTGCCCTGCAGGCTTCCCAAATCTGCTCCAGAGCATTGAGGGAACTCCAAGAACAGAATTTTGGGGTGTGCAGGGGCAGTAGTTGGGGGACAATGTTCCATTGTGCAAGTGGAAATCCTTGTGCCTTAGTATTCCGCTGGATTCCACCCAAAAGCAGTGCAAGAATATTGCCAGATGAGTCCTAGAAACTTTTCAGTTGTTCTCGTGTGATCACATAGAGCAGTGTTTCCCAAACCTAGGTCTCCAGCTGTTTGGGGTTTTTTTTACTACATTTCCCATCATTCCTGACCATTGGTCCTCCTAGCTAGGGACATAGCTGTCAACGTTTCTCTTTTTTAAGGGAAATTCCCTTATTCCGAATAGGATTCCTCACAAGAAAAGGGAAAAGTTGACATCTATGGCTAGGGATGATGGGAGTTGCAGTCCAAAAACATCTGGAGACCCAAGTTTGGGGAAACACTGGCTCAGAGGAAACTCCTTTTCAGCACTCTTAATTTTTCCCTTCCTAATAGAAGGCTGGGACGCTGGGATGCAGGTGGCGCTGTGGGTTAAACCACAGAGCCTAGGACTTGCCGATCAGATGGTCGGCGGTTCGAATCCCCACAACAGGGGGAGCTCCCGTTGCTCGGTCCCTGCTCCTGCCAACCTAGCAGTTCGAAAGCACGTCAAAGTGCAAGTAGATAAATAGGTACCACTCCGGCGGGAAGGTAAATGGTGTTTCCGTGCGCTGTTCTGGTTCGCCAGAAGCGGCTTAGTCATGCTGGCCACATGACCCGGAAGCTGTACGCCATCTCCCTCGGCCAATAAAGTGAGATGAGCGCCACAACCCCAGAGTCGGTCACGACTGGACCTAATGTTCAGGGGTCCCTTTACCTTTAATAGAAGGCACATGGAGCAGAGTCTTTCCAGTAGTGAGGTGGTCCCCCTCAAGGGTTGTAAAGTGTTTAGAGGTTTAAGAACAATCCCCAGCACTTTGAATTGCACCAAGAAGCTAAATGGCAGCAACTGCTGAGAATCGGCATAACACGATTTCTCTGCCTGTTGTACCCTGTCAATAGGCCAGCAGCTTCATTCTTCACTAGCTGCTGCTTCTGTAGTACCTTCAGGGCCTTAGCCTCATACAGAGTTCAATGGGTCAGCCCCATATCATGTGCCAGTAGCCCAGCCTGAAAATCCCTAGGGCATGAGCACCACTAGTGCAAGATGTTTATCTGAAAGGAAGGGTCACAGCCAGCCATAGTTATATATGACTTATAATGTGTACTGCTGGTCTCCACCATTACCTGAACTTCTGAAAGCAGCCCTGTTTTTAAAACTCATGCAGTTCACTAACCTATTTTAGGAAGTTTGTGACAACTCAGGGCAAGATGCATCTAGATTTCTTATGCATCAGATTCTCTCTCTCTTTCTCTCAACACAGAGTTTTAATTTGACCGCTTTTATGTAACTGGTATATATTCATACTTCACATGATGCTACAGAGTTTTTTTGGGGGGGGCACTTTTCCTTTTTAAAAGATCCTGAAATAAGGATGAAAGCGAGATAGGAGTAATTTTTGTTTTATATCTCTCTCTGGGGAACATATCCAAAAGCTGCTGTTAAAAAGAATGGTCTTTTTTAATACAGTTTGCCATGGAAAGCTTTCCTTCTCATCTCATTTCTTCCCAGGGTCTTATTTGTGGCTTTTCACTAGCTACCGGAGCAGCTGCAAGATTGGTTTCAGGATATGATAGTTACGGAAATATCTGTGGACAGAAGAATATAAAAATAGATGGAATAGACAACAGTGGCTTAGACCTCACAAAAAAGAAGTGAGTAATGGGGTACAATTACTGCTACAGTTGTTTCATTAACTGATGGAATATAGTTTTCTTTCATTTTGGCTGTGGGTGGCAAGATTAGGGAGAACATTAATGCATTTCTTACTCTACTGTAAGTGTGGACGCCATAGTTTTATGTCAAGTGATCACTTTCTCATGAACACTTCATGTACCTGGGTACTTGTGCATCCTTAATGTGTTCCTGTATTTCATACTTGTGAACCACATACTCCAAAATTTCAAGTTAGACTCCCTTTGATGCTTCTGTGTGTTTAGATAATGCTGAGTTCTTAGTACCTCTTCAGGGTTTCCTGAACTACTTACAAAATTATGTTTTTGTAATTCTCTTCTGTTGTGGAGAATTCATATGAATATATACACTACACACTATTTTAGCACTTATATTAGTGATATACCAGTTTAGTCTTCGCCAAAGGAATTGTTTTCTGTGAAGTAGTGACATGGGGTTGAAATTTTTCTGTGAAGTTCATTAGTTCATTAGTAACAGTGAATGGTGAGTGAACAGTGAAGTTCATAAGTTCATTGGTAACAGTGAATGGATACCAGTTGCAAATGTGATGTTAAGTAAGGCAGTTTCAAAGGCTTTGGTTTTACTAAATATATGTAAAATAAACATGCTAAATCAGATTGCTCTCTTGGACATCACAAAAATTTTCTGATGCAAACTGAACATATCCCCATTTAAAAATAATTTAGCAATGTGAACAACAAACAACACTTTTCTAAAATAAGAGCTGTAAAACAAACAAAAAAAATGACTTTTCATTTTCATTATTGCATAACTGATTTGGTGTTTAGCCAGTATAACCAAATTGAACATTTTCTGATGCAAAGTACCTAAAGGCAACTTTTCTAATTCAAGCTTTTCTGGAAGACCCACATCACTGCTGAAAGTGCAGTGAATTCTCTGTTTCTTACCTGACTACAGTTCAGTGAGGATAGATAATGACCATTAATCAGCTTGTGCTTGTGCTGTAGAAAAGCCCTTAGATGTTTTAGTATTATGGGAGCCTTGGAATATATTTTCAGGGTCATGTGATGCAAGGCAGAGTTTATGTAGCTCAGGAACATTTAAAGGGTTCTGGGATAGCTGAAGTGTATGTATGTGGACCTTTGAGGAACAATACTTAAGAACAACCTAAGTCCTTTCCATTGCAAATGTGAAGGACATCCTATTGAAAATCAAACAATAGAGATGATGCAAAGGAACAGGGATAGGTATTGGACCTAGGCCGGTCGCTAGAACTGAGAGTGTGTGCATATACAGGGCTTTAGCCCTGGATATGCTGTAAAGTAACAAGGATATATACTGCTGCACACATGGAGACAGCACTAATTTCAGTCAAAGAGAACCATACTATGGTACCTTCCTGTTTAGTCCTGTAACTGCTTGCCATTGTTAGCTGGCCAAAAGTCACCCAAAATGAAAAGAATAAGGGAGCAGCAGCAGCAAAATGGGGGGAGGCCAAAGGCGTAGATGCAATATATGGTAAAGATAGGTTATAATTCAGTTGGATTCTATCAGTTTCCATTATTAGGCATGTCTTTTGGCTTTCCTCCTTTCTCTAAAATCCAGAGTCCTTTGAAAAGCAAAATATATATTCAGTGAACGAGAAAATGAAATTTGATAGAAGCCATGCAGGCACTGACGCAGAAAGCAATGACGCTTGGAAGAAACAAGATTTGTCTCTATGACTTTGTGAAATTTCTTCTTGCGCTACCTTTCGTTGTGGCATAATGTGTGGTAACAGAATTCAACCCCTTTTCGACTTCAGTCACGTTTTAGTGCAGTGACAATATGGCTACGCTGACTTTTCCCCTGTGTGCAGTTCAGATGTTGAAAGCAAGACACAGGGAGCAAACGGCGCAGAAGTAATAAAAACTACCACTTTTTGAAAAGCTACAAAGAACCTGATTCTTGACTCTGTCTTCAGGTAACAAAATGGGGTTTTCATGGTCTGAGGTGCTTGAACTTTCCAGTTTGCAGCCTCTCAGAATTTCTCCCCAAGGAAAGCACACAGCGAACCCCAGACAGGGATTAAGACAAGAGACTTAGATAATATAGATTGTGATATTTTTTTCACCCTGAGGGTCTCATTCTAAAAGTCTGGTAGTTGTTCTCTTTGACATCTGGTGGGAGGGCATTCCACAGGGAGGGCGCCACTACCGAGAAGGCCCTGTGCCTGGTTCTCTGTAACTTGGCTTCTCGCAGTGAGGGAACCGCCAGAAGGCCCTCAGTGCTGCACCTCAGGGTCCGGGTAGAACGATGGGGGTGGAGACGCTCCTTCAGATATACTGGACCAAGGCTGCTTAGGGCTTTAAAGGTCAGTACCAACACTTTGAATTGTGCTCGGAAACAGCAGCCCTGTTTAGGGAAGCTTTTAATGTTTGATGTATTACAGTATTTTAAATTTTTTTGGAAGCCGCCCAGAGTGGCTGGGGAAGCCCAGCCAGATGGGCGGGGTATAAATAACAAATTATTATTATTATTATTATTATTATTATTATTATTATTATTCCCCTATGAACAGCCTTCTGGGAGCTTATTGCCAGTGGTGGGTGGAGCCACAGCCAGTGGCGGAGCAAGGTGGGGGCAGTTCACCCCCGGTGTCATCCGGGGGGCGTGACAAAATCCCCCCAGGGTGGATCACTGGCACGCTGATCGCGCACCCCCTGGGCAGATCGCCCCGCCCCCAAGTCTGTGGGTTGGTGGAGTTGTGTTGTGAGTGAGTGAGAGGAATTGTTAGGTGGAGTCAGATAGATAGTTAGTTGGGATAATCAGTTTGAAGTTGTTAGGAACGAATAGGACAGTTAAGGAACTAAGATTAAGAAACTGCCAAGAAAAATTAGCTGTAACCATAAGCTTGTTCATGCCTATAAAAATAAACTTGATTATTTGTTAATGTTAACAACTGACTGGACTCCGTGTGTACCCGTGAGAAACGGGTTGGTGGCAGCGAAGAAATCAATGACAGTGGTGGCACAGGGTCAATAGACCGTCAAACGTCCGGGGACCCTGTGTGATCGCCACAGCTACCTTCCAACCATGCAAAAGCCAGAGGTTTCTGTGCACCCCACCCAGCAGCTGCAGGTAAGCAGGAGACATTATCCCAGGCCATTGACACAAAAGCACCTGAGGGGGACACAGATCAGGGCTTTTGAGGGGGCGTGGCCTGAGAATGGGGGTGTGGCCTGGGGGTGTGAACTGGGGAGAGGGGCATGGCCTAGGGTGAGTACCAGGAGAGATCTGGAGGGTCACTTTCTGCTTGTGTACTAGAGGCTCCCTACTCTGAGCTTGTTTAATTTATATTCAGGGACCCATCTCAAAAGACAAGTACTAGTCACTTCTTATCAAATTATTTATGTCTTATATCAGTCATCACCTTTCCATGGAACACACAGCCTTTTGGCCTATAGGAAATAAAATGTGCTCCATAAACCAGTACTAGCAATTAATACACTATATATTTCCTTGAGATTGCCACAAAAAAGTTCTCCATCTGCTCAGCAGCTGACGTAGCAGATGGTTTTATTGCAAGATTTTTATTGTACATTTTTTCCCCCATATTCTTCCTTTTTTGGTCCAAATGTTTATTAAAAATCTGTTTTTTAAAATGTCATCTTTTCCATCCATATAAGGCAGAATGTGAAAAATGCTTATTTCTTAAAGAGATGGAAACATTACGTGTAACCGAAGACAGGCAGCAAAAAGGCCACAACTTTTTTTTTTTGCGAGTTTCTTGACTTGCTTCCCACTATCCCTGGATGTAAAATAGTTTGATGGGTAGAATTTTTCCATTTCAGAAAATGTAATGATTCAGAACGTCTATAGTGAATTTGAAACACAGGAATCTTATTTTCCTTCTCAAAAATAAACGAAAAAGGTTTCTGCCTGAGAACCCTTCAAATTCCATTTTAAACTTAAGTATGACCCACCCAGCATCTTAAAAAGGTAGAGACATCACCTTGCCAACAAAGGTCCGTATAGTAAAAGCTATGGTTTTCCCAGTAGTGATGTATGGAAGTGAAAGCTGGACCATAAAGAAGGCTGATTGCCGAAGAATTGGTGCTTTTGAGTTATGGTGCTGGAGGAGACTCTTGAGAGTCCCATGGACTTCAAGAAGATCAAACCTATCCATTCTGAAGGAAATCAGCCCTGAGTGCTCACTGGAAGGACAGATCCTGAAGCTGAGACTCCAATATTTTGGCCACCTCATGAGAAGAGAAGAGTCCCTGGAATAGACCCTGAGGTTGGGAAAGATTGAGGGCACAAGGAGAAGGGGATGACAGAGGACGAGATGGTTGGATAGTGTTCTTGAAGCTACCAGCATGAGTTTGACCAAACTGCGGGAGGCAGTGGAAGACAGAAATGCCTGGCGTGCTCTGGTCCATGGGGTCACAAAGAGTCAGACACGACTAAATAACTAAACAACAATGTAACCCACCCCCTTGGACCAACTCCCCATCCCTTGGACCAACCGGGTGCCTTCCAGATGTTTTTGAACTACAGCTCCCGTCATTCCATGCTGGTAGGGATTGATGGCGATTGGACTACAACAACATCTGAAGAGCACCATTTAAGGCAAGGCTGCTTTGGACAATCTCCTCTTCCAGTACCCTGGGAGATCATAATGACTGTTCCCTATTGCCTTCCTGGTCCCTTCAGATACCCTAGAATATGTGAAACTGATATGCAATTTGTTTCCAAGAGAGCTAGTGTAACACAGAGGCAACAAGTGTCATGGATGGCCTGTGAGCTAGGAAAATCCCCGTTCAAAGCTATCAAGTGGCTTTAGGCAACAGTCCTGATTTTTCAGCTTCACCCCCCTCTTATCTAACAATATGGTCCCATATGAGCAATTTTTAAAATCTGGTGATTTAAAAACTTGATTTTGCCAAGTTTACTTTCAGTTTCAAAGAATCTTGGCTTAGTTTTGCATGCAAACCAAGAATCCCAATTTAAAAGGAACTATGGTTAACTGCTAAAGAAGCAAGCTTTTAAAGCTGTGGTTTAAAATTGGCTTGTTTAGCAGCTAACTAGTGTTTGTTTTCAACCAGGATTCCTGGTTTGCAGATAACACTAAGCCAAGATTCTGCAAAAGTAACTCCCCAGAAGACCTTTTCCTGTCCATGCAGAAGGATAGAAGAGGAGATGCATGCAAGCCCCACACTTCACTCATGCTGACTGAGACTTGTCTGCTTAATGCTAAATCAAGACTTAGCGATGCGTGCAAAGCAGCCGTTATATGACCACGCTGGCCTCTGGAATTGTCCTGAGACTCTAATCGAGCAAACTGTTTGGTGTTTCTGCGCCATGCTCATTTGACAGTATAGAGCTGTCTAGAGGAATTGCAGGAAATCAATGAAATCGGAAAACCTAGGGAGTATGTACCTTAAGCTCAGGTTCAAGACGGACTTGGTCACTGCAGTCGTGTTCCCGACTTAAAATAGGCAAAATCGTTAATGTGGAAAAGGTTTTGATTCCTGATTTGTAAGCGCATAAGGCATCCTTTCCCACTAGCATGACCATAATACTAGTGAAGGAGCTAAAGAACTCTTTCCCCAAATCTTGGTTAGCCTTGTCCATATTTAACGAAATGCTGCACAGTAAATTTGTGCTTTGAAAGGAAACCTCTGCAATCAAATTGCGCCATGTCTGTAGGTAAAAGGAAATGTGCAGGTTGTTGATTGGTTGGAGAATATGCACTGTGGGACAGATACTGCAATAGCAAAGGAAATAAATGATCAGGTGCAGTGATATACGACTGGGGGTTGGTTTAACAAGGCGGTCCAACTTTTCATACCAAGCGGGCCACTTTGACATGGAACCCATGAGCTACACATTGCAGCAGTGTGGGTAACAAGGCCCAAAATTGACATCCCCTCCCCGGCCCTCATGCTACCTCCCCAAAGCTGTCTAAGCGAGGCCATGGTGCAGGCATCCCCAAACTCAGCTCTCCATCTGTTTTTGGGACTACAATTCCCATAATCCCTGACCACTGGTCCTGTTAGCTAGGGATGATGGGAGTTGTAGTCCCAAAACAGCTGGAGCGTCGAGTTTGGGGATGCCTGTTCTGGGGCTTTCAGAAGGAGGTGTGAGGCTGTGAGGAGGTCCTAGAGCCCTCCCATCTCCTTCCCAATGCTGCGAAAGTGCTAACTAGACTTTGGGAAGAAGCTGGGAGGACGCTAGGACCCTCTTGGAGCCGCCTCGCTTACCTTTGGGAAATCAGCATGAAGGTTGCAGGGTGTGGGTGGGTGTCAAATACTGCTGAAGGCCACCAAAGAAGTCCTTGAGGGCCACACATTGGACTCCTCTGGTTTAGATAATGCCCCTGGATCCCAACCGAGCCTATGGTAGTAGCAGAGGGAATTCAAGATCATTTGGCTCTGGCCAAATCTATTAAGCATCTTCTCTGCACTTGTAAAGAAGTTGGTGCAGAACAAATGTGTTTCCATAGAGACAACTGGAGATGCTTCCGGGAGAACGGTGTGTGTGCCTTTTCTCACCTCAACTGGCTAGGTGCCACTCATCCTAGGAAGGAGAACAATAGGCCAGGAATGAGTGTAGCTGAACCGGGAAACAAAAAAAAGGAGACATGGAAGCTTGATTTTCTCAGGGTTCAGAGGCCTCCCTGGAAACCAAAGGGAGCCAAGATCTGTTGGACAGTTGATGCTCTAAGTCCTTCCATCCTATGCCCAGGTCGTATATATGTGTGAATACAACCATATATTCTAATGATAACACACTTCTGGTGATTTTTTTAAAAAAAGTGCACACACAGATTCTGCCTTTGTTTTACAAGCTTTTATCAGTTCATATTTATTCTCTCGAGGAAAGTGCATGCATTATTTTATAGATCCAAATGAATTCCAGTTGATATTGGGTTCTGGCACTTACTCCTGGTTTCACAAAACTTGTTAAACGACAGAAATCACACAGTTCTCTAAGATAAGTTATTTTAAGCTATTGTCGGGGGGTGGGGGGAATCGGGTACCCGAAGTTATCTTTCCAAAAAATGTGCTGAAGTTGCCCATTGAATTACAAACCAGTCATGTGGAAAATCTATTTAAAATAAGAAGCTGTTTTCCGTAATGCTTTTCCATCGGAACACATTGGGATCTCTGTTTTGCTTTCAAGTTACCAATATAATTTTACTAATTGACTTTTGCTTGGTATTTTAATGGGAGGGGGGCAGTGAGGTGGGATGGCCGGGATCATCCTGAAGACATCAATGTGGAGTAAACACTCAGTGCTTACATTGTGACTTCAATTACAAAGGATAGATGGAGCTGTGTGTGACGGCACCACTTTAATGTGCTAGAGATCAATCTGTAACTGTGAACAATCGATTGCAGCAAGTTGCTACTTTTCTGTATCACATTTCAAGCTTCCCTGCTACAGTATCTGGTGAATCATTCTCTAAACTTGGCACTCGCTGAATCCATTCTCAGAAAAATGAAAAGCATTTAGGAAATAATTATGGTCAGCTTCAGGTGTTGTGTGGCTGCCAGATTTTGTTGCTGAATATCCTATTGGCTATTATATATATTATTATATATTGGCTAATATCCTAGTGGCTGCCAGATTTTGTTGCTGAATATCCTACATGGGACGCGGGTGGCGCTGTGGGTTAAACCACAGAGCCTAGAAGTTGCCGATCAGAAGGTCGGTGGTTCGAATCCCCAGGACGGGGTGTGCTCCCGTTGCTCGGTCCCAGCTCCTGCCAACATAGCAGTTCGAAAGCATTTCAAGTGCAAGTAGGTAAATAGGTACCGCTCCGGAGAGAAGGTAAACGGCATTTCCGTGCGCTGCTCTGGTTCGCCAGAAGCGGCTTAGTCATGCTGGCCACATGACCTGGAAGCTGTACGCCAGCTCCCTCGGCCAATAAAGCGAGATGAGCGCCGCAACCCCAGAGTCAGCCACGACTGGACCTAATGGTCAGGGGTCCCTTTACCTTTACCTATCCTATTGGTACGCCCTGAAATAAACTTTTAAAGTATGATGTTCCTTTAAAATGTAATTAGAAATGCCACACACATCCCACTGCCCCCTGAGAGCCCAAGGAGGAATGAGAGATAATGGTGTACTTTAGCAGATGAGATGTAAGTTGCCAACAGTGCCTTATTTCCATATATTATCTCTTTGCCTTTTGGTGATGGTTTATATAGCCAGACATGCATCCATCATTGTGGGCTCCACTTCATCGTATGAAAATTTTAGTGCCATTTCAAAAGGGAAAGTGGGAGGAGCCCCTACTAAATTCTGGGTGAGCAGTGTACTTCTGAAAGGGAAAGGTTACAAGTTTTAAAATGAAGAAAGTTTGTTTAGCAATTTGGAAGTTTCCTTACTGGTAGGATATCTCTCAACAGAAATCCTTTTTAAGTCTGTTTTTGATCCATTCTGAATGTTTCGGTGTGTGTGTTTTCTTAAAGGTACGTGTTCTTTTTGGAGCCATGCAATGTAGATCTGGTGAAACGGAAGATCAAGTCCATCGCTCTTTGCGTATCATCATGTCCACGGAAGGAGTTGAAAACCCTGGCTGAGGTTCAGAATTTTGCAGAGACTAATGGTAAGGCGAAAAAACAACAACAGTGCCGTTTCTATTTCTGCTCAGTATTATAGAGGGCTATAATACTGTCTTAGTACAGTCGAACCTCTACTTACCACCGCCTCTTCTTACAGTCATTGCAAGTTACAACCGCAGCAAACCTGGAAGTAACCGGTGGGTTTGCTACTGTTTGCGCATGCGCAGGAGTGGGCAATCGCCACCCACGCCTGCGCACAATGGCGCCTCTCCCAGCGACTCGTTTCAACCTCCAGACGGACCTCCGGAACAGAATATGGTCGCAAATAGAGGTTCCACTGTATTTTAACTGTGCTGGTATTTTAACTTTTGTATGTTTTAAAGTACAGTTGTGAATTTTTGTCAGTTTTATTGCTTTATCTTTTTGTAAACCCCTCTAAGGTTGGTTGTTGTTTCTTACAAGCAAGCAGTGTAGAAATTTTCATGGAATAAATAATAATAAAATATTAATCAGAGAGCATGTTTTTTTTAAAAAAGTAAACAGTGTGGTCCACTACCTAAGAAGAGGTTTTTCTGCTTCTCTAAGATTGTTCCTGCTATAATGTGTGTGCGTGATTACAGACTACTGTAATGCACTGTTTGTGGGGCCACCTTTGTATCTGGTTTGGAAGCTGTAGCTAGTACAAAATGCAGCTGCTAGGATGCTTTGTGAGACATTTGTGAGAAGTGCACATATTACACTGGTGTTGATAGAACTGCACTTATTGCCTATTACAGGGGTGGCCAGCTACCAAGAGACTGCGATCTACTTACAGAATTAAAAACTGGCAGTGATCTACCTCCGTTTTTGGTCATCCTTAAATCGTGGTGTCCATAACTGAGCACAGGACTCCAGGTGGGGTCTGGCCAGGGCAAACTAGAAGGGTACTATTCAACAGCGGACCACGCCAATTGGGCGGCTCCATGGGGCCTCTGAGGCGTCTGCCTGCCTCTTCCCACTCAGCCACCCTACAGCTGAGAGGGAGGCAGTGGGCGCACGGTTTGGGGCAGTGTGGAGCCTGCGGGCGCCCCATTTTTAAGGCTGGGGAAACAAACAGCCTCACTGAGTAAACTCCATCTTCCGTTCTACATGTTACAATGGAGGGCAGGGCAAGATTCGATTTTGCCAATGCTAAGGAAAGGGGCCCAGCGATCGACCACAATCTCCCAAAACCTCACGGGGATCTACCAGTAGATCGCAATCGACCTGTTGGACATCCCTGGCCTATTAGATCCTCAGGCTACTTTCCTGTTCCTTCAGGGGGACACAACCTATCCCAAACAGGCTCTCTCCCTAGTTCCTGCATCTTTTTAATGTTATGAGCCATCCCGAGATCTACAGGAATAGGGAGGTGTACAGATGATGATGGTGGTGGTGGTGGTGGTGGTCTCTCCTGATTCAGGAGATGCCCAGGCTTCTGTGAGAATAAGCATGTTCTGCTAGCCCAAAACCAGTATTTCTGACTCTGTGTGACAAACGAACAATATTAATATTTTTCTGGAAAATGCTTCTTTAATAATGTGATATTCCCATTTCTCTTCTTATTTTAAAAAGCTTCCCCTTCCCTCAGAGTTCTGCTCTCCTCTGCCAGCCCTCTCAGGTTTTTAAATTAGCATTAGCACGTTAATCCTAAACCAAGGCATTGGATTTTATCAGAAAAGACACACTAATCTCTCTTCACTTTGTGTGACCTTGCGGGGGCAACAGCTTGTGTTTGAAGTAAGCGTACCAGAAAGTAGATGCAAGCGCTGAGGGTTGGGACAAACCACTGGGTGCATTGAACGTGTTGATAAAGTAATCAGGAAAAAAGGAATTTCACTGAAAGATTTCTTACGGATGTTATTGTTAGGGGAGACTTAGTTAAGTTTTCATAATTAAAATACTTTGGAATCTGATTTATTTAACTGGAAACATTTTGTCTGCCTTGTAGAAATGAGAAAAATTCTGGTTTAGGGTTTGTAATTGAGTTTTTACAGACTTTCTGCTTAATACATAGGTACAATAGTGGTACCTTGGATTAAGTACTTAATTCGTTCCGGAGGTCCATTCTTAACCTGAAACTATTCTTAACCTGAAGCACCACTTTAGCTAATGGGGCTTCCCGCTGCCGCTGCGCCACCAGAGCAGGATTTCTGTTCTCATCCTGCAGCAAAGTTCTTAACCCGAGGTACTATTTCTGGGTTAGTAGAGTCTGTAACCTGAAGTGTATATAACCTGAAGCGATGTAACCCAAGGTACCACTGTGTGTGTGTGTGTGTGTGTGTGTGTGTGTGTGTGTGTGTGTATAGCAGTCACGAAATTAAAATACACCTGCTTCTTGGGAGAAAGGAATGGCAAACCTAGACAGCTTCTTAAAAAGCAGAGAAATCACCTTGTCAACAAAGGTCCGTATAGTTAAAACCATGGTTTTCCCAGTAGTGATGTATGGAAGTGAGAGCTGGACCATAAAGAAAGCTGATCGCTGAAGAATCAATGCTTTTGAATTATGATGCTGGACGAGACTCTTGAGAGTCCCATGGCCTGCAAGAAGATCAAACTTACCCATTCTGAAGGAAATCAGCCCTGAGTGCTCACTGGAAGGACAGATCCTGAAGCTGAGACTCCAATATTTTGGCCACCTCGTGAGAAGAGAAGAGTCCTTGGAAAAGACCCTGAGGTTGGGAAAGATTGAGGGCACAAGGAGAAGGGGACGACAGAGGGCGAGATGGTTGGACAGTGTTCTCGAAGCTACAAACATGAGTTTGACCAAACTGCGGGAGGCAGTGGAAGACAGGAGTGCCTGGCGTGCTCTGGTCCATAGGGTCACGAAGAGTTGGACACGACTAAACGACTAAACAACAACAACATATAATCACTTTCTTGTTTTGATCCATGTTAAATTGAGCTGTTGTGGCTTCAGCAATTTTCCCACCAATGGAGACTTGAAACGGAGACTTTGACTCCTGGATTTGGCTGCAGAGCCACCTTTAAGGTTTCTTTGTGACCTGAGATAATTTGAAACTTTCAGAGGAAGTTGTGAGAATCAGTCTTAAGTGACACATCTACATATCCCATGCTTCTGGTTTACTGAAAATCCTTTAGAGATGTTAAGATATGCTACCGATGTCTAAGTAACCGAGTTGTATTTGTCTCTAGAGAAAATGATTACAGAGCCTGCTGGTTTAAGAAGAGAGAGGCTTAAATCTATGCTAGATTTAGTACAGCATAATCTAGACCTGAGTATCCCAAGGTGAACAACGGTTGCATTTTAATTAAATTTAACTTGTCAAATTTAATCAAAGCCAATCAAATTTAATATCAGAGCCAAGAAATTGTCACCGAAGGCAATTCTTAGTACCAAACCAGTCCTAGGCATGGGGTTATTTTAAGCAAACCCTGCTAATTTCTGCCATATTTTCTCATAAGTACCGTATTTTTCCATGTATAAGATGACCTCTATTTTTTTTAAATCCAAAACTAAGAACTTAAGAAGTTACTCAAAGTTGTTGAGCTTTCTGCAGGACACCAATGCTGCCCGCTGAGTGAAGCAGAAGCTTTCACGGCAGCCGTGGGGAGATCAAGGAAATACCGTATTGTTCCATGTATAAGATGACCCCCAATTTTTGACTAACAAAATTTAGCAAAAAGCATTGTCTTATACACTGAAAAATACAGTAAGTGTGAATGGGGTCGTTGCCTAGGAGAAGTAGTCAAAGGTGCTATGGGGGAAAACGGCTTCTTGTAACCTTTGGATTTTTGCCAGATGGCATGTAGCCCCAAGCTGTCATTTCAACAGAAATGCAATTTTGAGAAGTTGTAATGGATACATAAGATGTTTTGGTTTGATATTTCACGGTTCAGTGGTATTGTGTGGGGGTCTTCTTCAGCGTCCGTCGTAATAGCCTAGGACTGTCTGTATCTGTCAGTGCTGTCATGTACATTTATAGAGACAATATAAAAAGACTTTGTGGGGGAAAGAAACTTGAAACAATGTGCTTGAGAGTGGCGGTACCTTTTCTTAATGGATCGTGTTTACATCAGCGACTGCCTATCACAGAGTGAATGAAAAACACTTTTGAGCACATTTTAGGTCCATTAAAAATGTACAGAGGGATTGTCAAGAAGTGGGAGAAATTGGACTGTTTCTTATACTGAAAAGCTCAACCTGCAGGTGCTTTTTGATGACTTGAAGATCACAAGCCTTGCAAAGATTTTCCATAAACTTTCCCGTTATTTTTGATACTCTCCTCCCCGCACCCTGATTCTCTGTGTCTCGGTAGCAAGGGTTCAGGGTCTTTACCTGGTCAAAAAGGGATTTCTTTGCAGTATTCTGGTACAACCTTTGTCTGCTGTAATTTTTTAAAAAAATTATTCTCTGTATTAACCTCTGTTGTGAAGCTAGTTTTTGAGTCAGGAGTTTGACAACTATGGAGTAATTTCAAAGGAATCTGTGATCATGTAAAAAGAAGGAAATGTCGGCATGTGATGACAATTCCCTCATTCCTTCTTGGTAAAGCTTTGTTGTGAATATACTTCAGCAGAGTTGGATAACTGTCAGAAGAGGAATTTAAATAACTAAGTATTTTCCAATAATTCTTAAAATATGAATACGAACAATTTCAATGAAGCTTCACCATGGAAGAATGATGGAGAAGAGCTTCTGTTTGGTAAGTCATGTAAATTCGTGTGCGGTCAGTAGCTAGGACCATGCTTCTGGGAACCAGGGGTTTTATCAAGATTCTTCCAGAAAAATATCAGTAACGGCAAAAATTAAGTTGTCCACCATAACCAATCTTCGACCAAAATGCACAGGTCATGGAGAATGGTGGGTTTGCTTTAGGTTGTCCTCTTTGTAGCCCCAGAAAGTCTGGTAGGTCCTGCAAATGGAGACTGCACCCCAGTAAGTGCCTCGGAATCCAGTGGCATAGCGTGGGTTACCAGTGCCCGGGGCCACATGGATGGAGGGGGGGGGTGAGAGGGAGCAAAACTGTAGGCATGCACATTCAACAGCCTAATGGTGTCTGCGTCACCCAGGAGATTGCAGCCACAGAGATAAGAAGAGTCACTCTGTTGTCAGGAGAGGTCACTTCCTGGAGAAGCCATTTTCAACAGAGCCCAGGAAGCATGCAGTTGTATTGAGGCAGCACTGGGTGTTGAAATTTTGCACCCCCAAACAATTTTGAGCCCGGGGCAACTGCCCCTGTGGCCACCCCCACACTATGCCACTGTCAGAATCACCTGTAGTGTGCAGGGTTTTGGTGTAGTGGTTCCTGCACTGATGAATACTGTATTTTTCACCCTATAAGACGCACTTTCCCCCTCCTAAAAAGTCAGGGAAAATGTGTGTGCGTCTTATGGTGAGAATGCAGGCGGGAGGCTCTGCTCAGCGCTCCCTTTAAAGAGCTGCGTGGAGCATGTGTCCTCAGGGAAAAGCCCCCAAGAGCTGCACACACACTCCGCACGCTCTTTAAAGGGAGCGCGGCTCTTGGGGGAGCCTTAGCCACATACAGCCTCTCCCGGGCAGTAGGAGCCTTCATCCCCTGCCCAGGAGAGGCTGTGCACAGCCAAGCAAGAACCCAGGACAGCCAGTGGGATCGCTGCGCAGCTGTCCTGGCTTCTGCGATTCAGATTTTTTTTTCTTGTTTTCCTCTTCCAAAAATTAGGTGCATCTTATGGTCTGGTGCGTCTTATAGAGCAAAAAATACGGTAGCTACAGAACAGGTTTCCAAAAGGTCACGGAGTTTGAAATCCACTTCTCTTGAGCGGTTGCTGGAGAGTCCAAAGAGTTCAGTGGATATACGAAAGTTTGAGAACTGCCAGGACAACAAGCTCTGAATGTGCAAATAGATTGTGCCATCTCCGTTTCTTCCCCACAGAGTCCTTGCTGCTCAGGGAAGCCTTTTCAGCGGCTTTCTTGCAACCCAGAAACGCAACTGCCTCCAGATAGACACAGTAGGCCTAGGGGCTCTGCAGCTGATAAAAGGGAGCACACTTAAAATGTACAGTGATAAAAAAATCTGATCTACTGTGAGCTCTGCGGCATGAATGTTTAATGCCCTTCTGCCATTCCTACTTATAACTTGTCACCCCTTGATACAAGTTTAAAGCTATGGGATTCGGTGGCTTGCTTCAGTTCACAGAGGGTGGCATTATTTAGGAGAACCATGCTGCTTTATCTCCACTAGCTATGGGGCACAAACTCAGCTAGCGGAATGGAGAGTTCCATAATCTTTTGATCCATTGGGTTAGATCCTGATTCTTTTTATTCATAGAGGCGGGTGGGGAGCTATTGCAGGTGTAAACTACTACACCAGTTCTTTCTTGGGGAGAACTAGGCTGGGGGCGGGGGAGGCTTTATCTTTGAAAAATTGGTATTTTGTAGATCTAGCTTCCCTGCCGCTAAAGCTGTTCATGCTTATAATATCAATGGACGTGGTAGATCATTCCTCCTCAAGTCATGTTTTCCATTTTTTCCCCTTTCTTTTTTCTTTAAACAGGCTCCACTTTGTGTAGTTATGAACTAAAGCCATCTGAATACACTACAGATCCAAGGGCTGCCAAGCTTTGCCCCAAGCTCCCAGTTCCAGAGAGGTAATGAAACGACTGCTTTGTGTCTCATTCTTGTGTCAAAACGTAACTTTTGTTGTTGTTAATACGGGATAAAATGACTCAGCGACCTTATTGCTAGTTCAGCATGGAGCCGCAGGGTATATTTATAGGTGTTCCCTTTAACGCCCTTGTCTAAGGAAAAGGACCAGTTTCTTATCTGATACACTTAAAAATACATTGGGAAATGTGTTATATTGATACTGCTGCCACCACTCAGCCTGGAACTTGGAGGAGTTTAGCGCTTTTAGGATGCTCTGCTATAAGCAGCTTAGGGGTGTGTTTGATGCACGTGCATGAGAATGGTTCTTTGTCAATTGCGACAGAACTGTTGTGTCTTCTCTTGTATCTCACTGAGTGACACTTGGTTTGTTGGCTGGTTTTTGTTGGACCCCTAATATCCTGCTCCTGAGTTTCTCAGTCCAGAATGTGGCAAACTAGAGTCATAGCTATGCAGGGATCCCCTTTGTACCCACGGTTTAACATCTAATCTGGAAACAACCTTTGACACTGCTCGTAGTTTCTTGAGCTTGTCTGATCGGCGTATAGCCTCATAACTGAAATAAACTGAAGGCCACTTAATGAAAAATTAAAACTGGTTATTCGGTCTGAACATTCAAACAGCTAATTTCTGACTGATTCTAATCCCCAAATCTCTAAAAGGTTTGGATTGCTTGAATTTACGAACACTTCTCTCGCATTCAAGCCTTTTCCCCTCATCAGCACAGAAAGTAAACAAAGCTTTTAGGGAATGATGTCTGCAAAACTCAATTTTAATTTTTAAATTCAGAAACTTTAATTTCATTTTCTCTTCCTGTATTCCTAAGTGTAAAGTGTCCAGGAAATCCCCAACTTATGGTAGCCCTAACCAGTTCTGTAGTTTGTGTTGTGGTTTATTTGATCCAATAATTTGGATTCAAGAAAACCTATTATTAGTAAAAGTGACAACAGTAGGTTGTATTCTATTTTCACTGAAATAACTGCAAAACAGTGTAATAAGGGGCCAGATAGGAAGCTTTTGAAGAGTGAAATGGCCAGAGGGGGAGAATTCCACCCTCTCCCAATTTCTTTCTGTTTTTCAGGCTCATTTTTGATGCTAATGTTCTATGGAGCTTCTGCCTTCCCAAAAAACCTTGTATGCCATGGTAAAAATGAAGGTCTGAGTATGTATGGATGTATGGATGTATGCATGCATGTGTTGGAAAGTGTGTGTGTGTGTTTCTATTAATGTAGAATCCCTCCCACCCATACAGAGCTCAGAACATTATTAAACGAAGGATTATACTTGAGAGAAGTTGCAATTCCATTAAGACATGTAATATCCCTGGATATAATCAACAGCCATTAATAAAAGAACAGAGGGTCACTTTGAATAAATTTATTATTCTGTTCGTTATTAAAAAAAGGGGCAGCACATCTCACACCGACCTGAGTCAGAACTCCTGAAATAGAAATTAGTCTCATGCGCTGGATTCTCAAGAGTCCCATTTATTCCAAGACATCATGTAGTAACCACTGACCTCATTTTTTATTCATTATAGCAAAGTTAGATTTTGTCTCCTACACATAAAACCAGGTAGTAGATAATCCCTGGCTTCAGCAAAAGGGAGTTCAGTTTAGTAATGGCTAGCTATGGTAAATTTGGGGTTGCAGAGGACAAGGCCGTCTCTGAGCAAGAGTAGTCCCGGATCAAGAGATTTTGCCGCCTGAGGCAAAGGACAAGATGGCACCTACCCCTATGCCATTTACAGAAGCCGGCCAGATTGGCAGTTGAATCTTATTTTAACAATGGGGCCAGAATACTGTCTTCTGCCGCACCTGAGGACAGCAGGCTAGCTTATACAGTGGTACCTCGGGTTCAGTACTTAATTTGTTCCGGAGGTCCGTTCTTAACCTGAAACTGTTCTTAACCTGAAGCACCACTTTAGCTAATGGGGCCTCCCGCTGCTGCCGTGCCGCCGGAGCACAATTTCTGTTATCATCTTGAAGCAAAGTTCTTAACCTGAGGTACTATTTCCGGGTTAGCGGAGTCTGTAACCTGAAGCGTTTGTAACCTGAAGCGTATGTAACCCGAGGTACCACTGTATAGGGCATGGAGCAGGCTGTATAACACATGCATCTGTGTCCACTCCCTGCTTCTCAGTATCTGCCGCCTGAGGCAACTGCTTCATTTTGCCTTATGCTGGGTCAGGCCTCCCCTGCTAACAAAGGGTTATGGCTAGTAGCTGAACAACCATGAAACTGGTTTCAGTGAAGCCAAGGTGGCTTTACACTTGCTCTTCCTCAAAAAATAGTCAAGCCGCCTAGTGCTGCATAGCAGGCTGCTTTCAAAATGGAGGGAAGTTTCAGGAGGAGCAGCTCACCTATGCTGTGCTGGTTCGAAAACAGTTATTTCCTCATAAAATTGCACCAACATGCAAATCACGTGCAAACTATTCCACTTCATGGGCCTTGGCTAGTGGCAAATCTTTGACATTTGTGTAATTCTCTGATAACAGAAGTTGTGAATCTGCTGTTCACATCGTAAAGATAGAAAAACAAAACCATGTTTAAGAGCAGTTGTTCACACTGCCCACTACATGAGCGAAGTTTTATAAGTTTTATCTTTAATACCTTGCTTTCCACAAAAATCTCATTAGAGGGAGGAAATTGTGAAAACTTTGCTCTCAGCAGTGAGTATTTTCATTTATTTTGGGTGGAGAAGAATCCTAAAATTTAGTACCTAATGTTTCGACTCATGTGCCTTTCATTCAGTCAAGTTGTGAATTCCTAAGTAATTAAATTGTTTATTCATGTTTATTTTTATGTTATTCATTTATTATTTTAATAACAAGTACTGCTATTGCTGTAATTATGTGTATGTTTTAAAATTTTATATATGTATATATTTTTAATTCTATTAATGCTCACTTGTTTTTAATGATTCCCCCCCCCCTTTATTTTGGCAATTCTTGTTTTTATCTGTAAGCTATATTGACTCATGTCAGGGGAAAAGGCAGAGTATATATATATATAGTAATAATATTTATAGTAATATATAGTAATAATAGATATAACATTATTATTATTACTGCCACCACTACTATTATTATTAAATAACACCTAAAGTTTCCTAAGTGCTGCACAAAAATAAAAAAACAAGATAATATCAGCCCATAACATTACAATATAGCAGACAGAACACATTTGCTTTCCTATTATTTGTTTTTGTTTTGGCTTCCTACTTGTTTTGCTTTACATTGTTAGTCGCATTGAACGTTTTGTTGTAGGGTGTCCTGCAAATATTGTAAAATGAAACAAGCACATTTTAATAAAGGAGAAGCGGACAGAGAGGTACCGTATTTTTCGCCCTATAGGACGCACTTTTTCCCCTCCAAAAATGAAGGGGAAATGCGTGTGCGTCCTATGGGGCGAATGCAGGCTTTCGCTGAAGCCTGGAGAGCGAGAGGCGTCGGTGCGCACCGACCCCTCTCGCTCTCCAGGCTTCAGGAAGCTATCTGCAAGCCTTGCAAGCCTGGCGGGAGTTCCCGCGGGCTCGCAAGGCTTGCGGGCAGCAGCCTGCAGCCCGGAGCACGGGGCGCCCTCAGGAGGACGCCCCGTGCTTCGCGCAGGTGTCCGCAAGCCTTGCACGCCCGGGGGGCAACCTGTTCTGGGGGCTGGGGGGAATAATTTTTTTTTATTCATTTCCCCCCCAAAAAACGAGCTGCGTCCTATGGGCCAGTGCGTCCTATAGGGCGAAAAATACGGTAAATCTAGACCCCAGTTCTTAAGGTTCCCAAATCATTCTTGCGATAGCCAGCTCAAACAGAAGCACTCTCACCTCTCTCCCTCTCTCTCTCATATGTAGCCCGGTGGAATGGCCCCCCGCCCAAAGATGACAGTTCAGAGAGGAGAAGAGCCAAATGCAGCTAGTTTCATAGCCAAGCAAGTAGAGCAAGGCCTACTATCTGGTCACTTCCTCAGGTGCATCGAGGTGAAGCAGTTGCTAACAGACAGGCCCTAATGCCACAATATATTTGAGTGTTTTCCTCCAGTGTTGTATGAGAGCTAGGTAAGATTTCTTCCATAGAAACTGGGGTCCTCCTGCCTCAAGTGTATATTTTCTATATATAGTCAAACCTCAGAACTCGAATGGCTCCGTTGCCGAACGTTGCAGTTCCCGAACGCCAGAAACCCGGAAGTAAGTGTTTTCAAACTTTCCTTGGAACTCAGAACGTCCAACGCAGCTTCCGCTTGAGTGCAAAAAGCTCTTGCAACCAATTGGAAGCCGCGCCCAGGAACTCAAACGTTTTGGAAATAGAACCGTCTTCCGGAACAGATTACTTTTGGGTTCCGAGGTTTGACTGTACAGCTAAAGTTTTAGAAAGTATGGTGTCTCGTAAGAAAGTATTCCAAATTAAGTGAAATGACTCTTACATAATGGTAATACTTAGGGTTAGAATTGCTTTTTGCAAAACAAACAGCTTCAGGGATTTTATATCTTCCCCCTCATCATGCACAGGGGAACATCAGGAACTCCATGCATCCTGAAACAGCTCCCTTCAGGCTGAGGTGATCGTGTTTTTGCTGGGGAGGGTGTTGGTGGTGGTGGACATGATGTAGAAAGGGTGAGGTTCTCACTGGCCCCTTCAGGCATTTGGAAATGAACTCCTAAATAGGGCTTCAGTAGAGGAGCATGAGGGACGCGGGTGGCACTGTGGGTTAAACCACAGAGCCTAGGACTTGCCGATCAGAAGGTCGGCGGTTCGAATCCCCACGACAGGGTGAGCTCCCGTTGCTTGGTCCCTGCTCCTACCGACCTAGCAGTTCAAAAGCACGTCAAAGTGCTAGTAGATAAATAGGTACCGCTCTGGTGGGAACGTAAACGGCGTTTCCGTGCGCTGCTCTAGTTCGCCAGAAGCAGCTTAGTCATGCTGGCCACATGACCAGGAAGCTGTACGCCGGCTCCCTTGGCCAATAAAGCGAGATGAGCGTCGCAACCCCCAGAGTCGGCCACGACTGGACCTAATGGTCAGGGGTCCCTCTACCTAGAGGAGCATAAAGGTGTGCCGTTGACTCTGTGGCCTCGCTTACCTTTGCAATCTGAAGTTGTACAAGCCAAGGAAGTTTTAGCACTCCATCTGCACAAACTACACTTTAGTCATTGCAGCTCGCTTGAGAGCTTACACTTGAGAACTGCTTGTCAGCTCTGTGGAAATGGAGGCTCTAAAAATTCTCTAGATGTGGCAGGTTGCAATTTCCTCTCAGTTTGGAGATAATAATTAGACAATGAGTGTTAAGTATGTTTGCGAGTGATTAAGTAATAAATCGTGAAAGGGATTTGTTGAAGGCAGCATAGTCTACTCTGCCTGCATGAAGCAAAGGTTGAGCATTTTTTGAAAGACTTCCCATCGAGGACCCAAAAGGCATTGCATACTCAGCTTGCCATAACTTGCTTGAACCTGGCAAGTAAGACAGCAGGAACTGATTCAGAGACAGAAGAACCTAGAGGTTAAATAAAGCTCCCTTTTCATATGAAAGAGTGATTCTGTTCATTGATTCCAGTTAGAAAGACGAGTGTCTTGCAAATAGAAATGCGAAAGCTTCTCTCTTTGCAAAGGGAAATAAAAATAGGTTTGACAGTCTGGTATATATTTTGGTGGCAGGAATGCTGCTGTCTGTGTAAGAAGAATGGGGGTTAATGGGAACATTAACACGCCAGGAAATTGTGCTTTTATCCGTAGGCCCTAATTCCATGCAACATATTGATGACTGAAATGTGGGATTTTCCTAGCATTCTTTACGGTAGAGATTTGGATATTATTGCAAAAGCAATAAGTTGATACTTCGGCACCACTGCCAAAGCAGGACTTCAGCAATGCTTTTGCAGCACATGGAATAATATTATAAACTGGGAACAAAATTTGTATTTAGCTATGGTATGTCAAAATAGAAGAGTTCACCATTGAAATAAAATATTTAGGGAAGGTCTGCTGTGTTTGGCATTCCAACACAGTTCTTTCTTAATGCTATTTTGCTACAATCGTTGGACACCTTTTTGTTCTAACATCAGTAGAAATCTTAAAACCAGGATCTAAATCAGGGGTCAGGAAACTTTTTCAGCAGGAGGCTGGTCCACTGTCCCTCAGACCTTGTGGTGGGCCGGACTATATTTTTTTTGGGGGGGGAGGGGGAATGAACGAATTCCTATGCCCCACAAATAACCCAGAGATTCATTTTAAATAAAAGCACACATTCTACTCATGTAAAAACACCAGGCAGGCCCCACAAATAACCCAGAGATGCATTTTAAATAGTAGGGCACATTCTACTCATGTAAAAACACGCTGATTCCCAGACTGTCTGCAGGCCAGATTTAGAAGGCGATTGGTCCGGATCCGGCCCCCGGGCCTTAGTTTGCCTACCCATGATCTACATCAATCAGTGACCAGCAGGTCTCATGTGACCAACACAGGCCTCCCATGCAGCTGGCCCAGCACCCAGAGTGCTGCCAGTTGCCCAAGCTGAGCGGAGTACAATTGCAAGGGGGGGGGGGGAGGAAGAGCACAGGACATCAACATATAAATCTTGAGAAGGTGCACATGTACATCATGCTCCTCTCAGCCTGCCAGACAGCTGTTTGACAGGCTGGGAGGAACACGTTCTGTTCTGTGCTGGGTTGGAGGGAAATCTGCCCTTCTCTGCCCCGGGAGGCTATTGCCATTGGGACCCCTGCTTTTGAAGGCATTTCCCCTCCTGCTTGACTATAGCGGAGTTCATTAACCAGACTCCTTGATATGGATAAAGCAAAACAAATTGTTGTGTTTGAGGCTTTGTGCTTGGTAGCTGCAGAATTAGGCCTAGAATTCTAGGTATATTGCACTGGTGTGTGGAGGGTGATTGTGAAAGAGTGGAGGGAATAATGTTTGTGTGAGATATGTGGAGTGTGTGTGGGCGTGCATGCCCAGAGCACACCACTGGCATGCACCGCCTGTGTGCCCATATAGCCCTTAGGGGCTAAAAGGTTGCCTACTTTGATCTAACGAGTTTTACATAGAGATCTACATTAGGGTTACCAGACGTCTCCGGTTCCTGGGGACAGTCCCCGGATTTGCAAATCTGTCCCCGGACAAATTCCGTCCCTGGAATGCCCCCAAATTTGCAAATCTCTCCCCGGGAAACATGGCAGTCTCAGCAGCCCTGAGCCAGCCTGTTAGTGCAGTTGGCTCTGGCTGGCTTCAGGAGCTGCCTGCTGCCATGGCACCCGCCATTTTTCCTGCACCATGGCAGCAAGCAGCAAGCAGCTCCTGAAGCCAGCCAGAGCCAACTGTACTACCAGGCTGGCCCCTCCTGGGCAATGGCCACCCGCCCATGACTCCCGAGCCTCCCCTGATCTGTCAAAACAAAGGGGGAAGGGGGAAGGAGATCGGGGAAGGCTTGGGAGTCACAGGCAGGCGGCGTGCCATTGCCCAGTTTTTTTAAAAAACTCCACACATTTATGTTTCACAGGCTGTGAAAGAAGGGCTTTGCACCTTTATACAATATGCATGTGTGCTTGGGCCCAGGGTCTTTTGCCTCACCATTCCCTCTACTGACTCCCTGTTGCTACTCAGCTGCAAAAAAAAAGTGTCCCCGGATTCATTGAAAAACATCTGGTAACCATAATCTACATGTGCACCGAGAACTTCCAGGACTCCCTCCCCAACCCCCACGGCCCTATCTCTATTTTTCCCTTCCCCAACCTGCCGCTGAATATCGACAGAGCTTTTGGAGCAGTATTCAGTAATGTATGCTGTGCTGTAGGTGGATAATATATTAGCTGCTGCCCGCAGGGGAATTGTCATGGTCCCTGGTATGTATACATGTAAAACGCCCTGAACTGCCTTTATGTCATGCTGCAGTCTCTAGAGTCTAAGGTGAGCAGCCTTACTTCTGGGAGTTACAGGAAATCGTCTGCCCGAGGCTCACCGCAATCTGAATATTTTCTGGAAATGTCTCAAAAGTTCTACGTCACACATAATTAATCATATCTAGACATATTGGACTAGCGGTGTATATTTTTTTAAAAAATAAATAAATTGTATTTGGGGCTGATGGGTTTTGCTCTGTTTTCTGAGTTGATGGGACGGGAAACATCAGAATGTGCACTCCACCCTCCTTGGGATATCTTGGTTTTTAAAAACAGCATCACGACCCATTACAGTCATCTCCATTTACAGCAGCACCTTTCCGTTAACCTTGCAGCTCTTGGTTAGATGTTTACGAGGGTGGAGTGTACTGCATCAGTTCACCTTCCATTTGTGTGTTGATGTGGCATTTATATTACCTAGGAGTAATTTTTTTTTCTGATTTTTTTTTTCCTTGTATCACCAGTGCACCTATTCCATTCTTCCATCGCTGTGCTCCTGTGAACATTTCCTGCTATGCCAAGTTTGCAGAGGCCCTGATCACCTTTGTCAGTGACAGTAGTGTCTTGCACAGGCTGATTAGTGGAGTAATGACCTGCAGAGAGATTATATTGGGACTTTGCTTGTTATCACTAGGTAATTGTTTTTCTCGTTCTTAGCTATTTCTACAGTACTGCAACAGGAGAATGTGAACATCTTCTGTCCCCACAATGTGGAAATAAAGCATGTTCAGTATTTGCTATTATAGCAGACGATTCCAAATTATATTTCCTACCCAGCAGCTGAATTAAATGTTTTTTTTAACATGTATGTGCATTTGACTCTCCTTATATGTAACTAATGTGGGGATTTTGACTCAGCTCTGTGTCACTGTCATTGAACCCTCTGCTTTCCTTTAAAACAACCTCCCAAGTGTACAGTATTCATAAGCCTTGGGCTTAAGCTTTGGGTTCAGATTGCTAAGTGAATGTTGATACTTAAACCTTAATATCTTCAGGGACTTGGGTTAAAAGTAGGGCTGATATTTTTATTTTTTTATTTAGTTGATCAGTCTCCCAGTTCAGTGGGAGATCGCCTGAGAACCACATGTAAGGTGCTCCCTCAGAGATCTTGCAAAGCAAAACAAGAAGTCAATGGAAATATCATTTTAGTAAATGTGAACATTATCGTAGCTTTAGTATAGCTGCCCTTTTTGATCATGATTGCATGAATTGTGGAGCTTGCACTTTAATAAACAAAGGCTATTCTTGGAAGAAAAGGCCCATATTTTATAACTCTCCTATTCTCTGTTTCTGAAGCATACCTAACTAACCCTAAAAAAGAATTAAATGTACCTTATGTTCTAGTCCCATGAATTGAAATTTTATCTGATTCTTTCAAATGAGAGCAGAGCTGACACACACACGCCCCCCCTCAAAATATAACCTTTTCAGTGACAGTTGAGAGGACACTTGAAGTCATATACCGTATTTTTTGCTCCATAAGACACACTTTTTCCCTCCTAAAAAGTATGGGGAAATGTGTTTTTGTCTTATGGAACGAATGCAGGCTGTGCAGCTATCGCTGAAGCCAGAACAGCAATTCTTCTTGCTGTTCTGGCTTCAGGGATA
The DNA here is from genome assembly GCA_034642415.1 of Podarcis siculus. NCBI lineage: Eukaryota > Metazoa > Chordata > Lepidosauria > Squamata > Lacertidae > Podarcis > Podarcis siculus. The sequence goes on from JAXCMG010000032.1 coordinate 12,111,959, forward strand.
GCCACGCAAAGCCTCTTCAACAACATTTGATTCAGAATATATATTTTTTCTTGCTTTCCTCCTCTAAAAACTAGTCGGGTGCATCTTATAGAGCAAAAAATACAGTATTTGAAGTCATATAAATGCAGCAAAAGGAGAGCACAGACCCAGATGCACATCAGAATGTGTCCTGGCATGTTCATCCAAGTGTAGACGTTCTCTGCCTGCTCTCAATGAGACGCAGCATACTTGAATGGCCATTCTGAAGCACATTCTGGCATGGGTACAGCTGGGTTGGCTTTAGAATGAGGGCAGCACAGTTTTGCTTTGCTTGGCATCGCCCTGTAGTCAAATCTGATTGGCTCTAGGATGTTATCATTTTACATGATCCTCAATTGGCTGAGATTATGTAGTAAAGGAGAATGATTTTTTTAAATTAAAAAATGGCACAGAAACAGCAGTAAGAGAGGAAATGACTGCGATAAAAGGCAGGTTTGGGCAGAATGCTTCTCCCTCCCCTATAAAACTTCACTTTAACTTTAAATGTTCAAGGGTGAACATTCAGTTCAGTTTTAATTAAAATTGGCTTTCAGTGATTGATCAACTACTTACTTGAATAATCGATTAAATAGATTAAAGATTGCAGCCGTAGCTAAAGCCTCTTCTTAATTTTGTGCAGAGTTGGAAAAAAACAATATTTGCATTATTACGTGGCATTGGAGTTTTGGTATGAATTAACCCAGACAGAAGCCAGCAACAGCAATTCCAGTCTTAATCCTTTGCCAAAACATATTGCATGGTATCCAATGGTGCCCATTTGTCTGCAGATGAGACTCTGCTTGTGCAATAGGACCTTTCATTCCACCTGCAGTCCCCTCAGATCTGCTTCAGAAAGTTGAGAGACCCTCTGAAGCAGATCAGGGCACATGGAGGACTTGCCAGAGGGGTAAAAGAAGAAGAAATCCTGTCACACAAGTAGAATTTCAACTACAGCTCCTAATTATTAATACTAAAGTAACGTTTCTGTTTAAACATATACTAATCTGATGACTGAATAGAATAGAAAAAGCCGATGGAAGACTCCATTGATTAAAAATGGAAACCAAACTGGCCCAGCTATTCTATACCCCCACAGGGGGGGAAATGATTACATCAGTTATTGGTTATTGATTATTGATTATATCAAGGCCTGTTACAATAGGATTAATAGACAATGAAAATAACCGCGAAGCACCAGCATGTTGAACTCATCACCTTGGGAGGAATAGTGGAAATGTAGACCTCTGAAACTTGGTAATTAAGTTAAATTGATTTTGCATGATTGTTGCCAAGTTACGATCAGTGTAGCTGATTTTTACTTAAAAGCCTTCACATTTCATGCAGCAGTGAATATTCCAGATGTCGGTGAATGCTGGCATGCATGTGTGAATGTTGACAATCCCGGTTGAAGTTACTAAATGTCTGAAAACAGATAGACATTTTCCCATTTTATCAGTATTCAGTGGCGTATGTTCTGAGTCAGATTTAAGTGATTGTCAGCATTCACCTGGTCTTCTGTGTTTTTGGATACTTGCTAATTTTAGGCTTTTGCTATAGTATACCTCTACATTTGCACACACATAAACAAACTTGGTTTGTTTGATGTGAATGACCAACTAGGTTCCTTTCAGGAACAGTGGCCACCTCCCAAATTATACCTACAGCCTAGAAGCCATTGAAGCTCCTCATGCTTTTCCAAGGCAGTGTAGTTTGTAAGAGAAACTCACCCATGATGGCATTATGATACCAAGTGCCAAGAGACGAGACCTTCATGTTCCAAATCAACAAAGAGCTAGACAAGTAGAAGTTTGACAGTGAAAAGATCTTATTTAATGACCTCTCCTGAAAAACGCAGCTCAAGCATAAAGTAGCATGTGGTTCTTATCACAATCTTGACATCTTAATTCATACTTGTCATAATAATTGTGCTTTTTGAGCATGTGTGTGTCTGCATGCAACTTTTTGGGTTGTGCTCAACATGAGTTGTGCGGTATTTTTGCAACTCATGATAATAAAGTTGCAGTTCTATCATGTCAACATTAGTTCTGTCATTGTATGTGTCTGCATCTCTCTGTTAAATACATATGTCCCATGATGTGTAAATGTTCATATAGGGTTGGTTTGTTTAACTGGCAAATCAGACACTGCGTAGGATAGCTAGTTTATCTTGTACATTTTTGTACAAACAGTTAAACAGTGAATTCAACTGTATTTGTATTAATAAAGTCTCATTTTTTTGTTTTTGCTGTTTCCATTTTAAATAATTACCCTTCTTATTTTCTTTTGTTTTCTGCAGTGCTTTCCATGATTATGATGGTGATAATAAGATACATCTCAAGAGTACTTGTTTGGATTTTAACAATTCTTGTTGTTCTGGGATCACTTGGTAAGTTGCTGAAGCTGGTCGATGATGATGATGTTGATGATGATGACTGGGTTGCCCTAGCCACTCTGGGCGGCTTCCAACAAATTAAAACACAGCAAGACATCAGACATTAAAAACTTCCCTATACAGGGCTGCCTTCAGATGTTTTCTGAAAGACAGATAGTTGTTTATTTCCTTGGCATCTGATGGAAGGGTGTTCCACAGGGCGGGCGCCACTACCAAGAAGGCCCTCTCTCTGGTTCCCTGTAACCTCACTTCTTGCAGTGAAGGAACCAGTTGAGCCTCAAGCAACAGCAAAGGATCCAGGAGTACTGCCAAGCTACATACCCACTCCTTCAGAGAGAATGCAACCCCATCAAGAGCAGGCAACCTCCCATCCATCCGGTCTAGGGAACAACCCACTAACAGCTCCTCAGTCTTATCTGGATTGAGCTCCAGTTTGTTGGCTCCCATCCAATCCATTACCAAGGCACATCCACTGCCTCTCCTGCAGACATAACGGAGAAGTAGAGCTGTATGTCAACGTCATATTGCTGACAACGTCCTCCAAAACTCTGGATAGCCCACTCAGCGGTTTCACGTAGATGTTAAATAACACAGGGGATCAAATTGAGCCCCGAGGAGCTCCACATTGAAGGCTCCATGGGGTTGAAAAGTACTCTGCAAGCAACACCCTCTGGTTGTTGAGCTCCCAAGTAGGACTGGAAGCACCGCAAAGCAATGACACCTACCCCCAACTCAGACAGCTTCTCCAAGCAGATACTATGGTTGATGGTATTGAAAGCCGCTAAGGGTTCAAGGAGAATTAACTAGGACATATTTCCCTTGTCTCTCTCCCAACAAATGCAGGGCGACCAAAGCAGTTTCTGTGCCAAAACTGGGCCTAAACCCCAATTGAAATGGATTTAGAAAATCCCATATGTTTATGTGTTTGTGTTTGTGTTTTTTTTAACTAGTGTGGTCCTATGCTGGACACTCTCTATCCAAATGGTCCCTTAGCTATGGGTAACTATCTGCCAGAATCCAGATCACATGCAAGCCTCATTCCCAACGTTGTCATGGACCTCATCCAGCCCCTGCCCTTCCCATGTTGCACAGGAAATCACTGCATGGAGCTTCTACTTGTGTACATTTGAATACGAGTAGAACCCCTTGGAGTGATCAGAATCCCAGATAAAGCAGGGTCCCTGATCACCTGGAAGACTTTACTTGTGTTCAAGTGAAGCCTGTGCAATGCTGGGAAGATCAGGGATGGAGCCAAGGTAGGGGATGCACACAATGGCATTGTTGAGGTGGGGCTTCTGTATGTCCCCTGCCTCTGTCCACACATTGGCATTTGTCTGCTCAGGCAAATGTTGAAGCATGACTTGAGAACAGGCGCATACGTCCTCCTGGGTTGTTCTATGAGCATTGCAAAGATGGGAGTTCATTTTCCTGCCTTTAAAGAGAGACACTGGAGGAGATCAGTAGGGAAGTGATGCTTCCCTTTGTCCTTCTTGCTTCCTTGAAAACCATTCACCTTCTACTTCAGAAACAATTGATTTGCAGCCATTGTTGCACTATTAAAGCGATGCCCATGGGAGCAATATCCATTTGGTTTAAGGATTTATGGGACTGAATGAGGATGCGGCCAATTATTAGGAAGAAAAATAAAGGGACAAAGCATTGGCAATATTTACATTCCACAATTACCTCCCATTGATGATTTCAGGGAATAAGACTTCGCTGAATAGAAAAGTGCAAAAGAAACAGGCAAGGGAAATATAGCGATACAAGATAAAAAGCAATAAAATTACAGGAGTGTTCTTGGCTGTCTTTGCCCTAATTGTATTGCTGCACTGCATCAATATTGGCATTAGGCATTTGTGAAAAGCCACCCACAAACAGCAGTTCTCTTCAAGCCAGCAGTTGGAGGAGGAAGCAGATAACCCTTCCCACCTCAGGATCCTTGGCCAAGATGATTCGGAGATCAGAGAAGAGGGCATTTATTTATAGAATTCCAAGTTTCAGTTTCCGGCAAACAGAATGTGCTCAAATCAGGATACAAAGGACCAGGGAAAACAATAGTTTGAAAGAGTATTAAGCAGTTAAGATGGTTGTCTCCTGCCAAGTTATCATTGCAGCAAAAACAGCATCCACCCAAGGTAACTGAGAAGTTCAGCCGGGATAAAAAATGTATTTTGGGGGGAAGGGCAAATGAATGCTCCATTGATCCCAGTTTTTTAAAAAAAAGCCCTCTTAGTTCTCACCAGTGATGAAGGTGGAATGCAAAGCAAGGCCTCAAGAAATAGAGAGACATCTATGAGCAGGCTTCAGGGAGAGGTGCCAGTTGCGATTCTGGTTCATGCCGATCCTAGCCTATTGAGTGTCTTAGTTAATAATTCCTGTGTATAACCTTTTCTTGCCTGGAACTCCTCAGCTTCTAATTACGGAACAGCATCATAGCTGTGGTAAGATGTCTTGTAAAAAGCAAGCCCTCTTTGATCAGTTGTCTTTTGCGATATCAGAATGCCACACCATCCTGACATTTATGTTGCAGCAGATCAGATAAGTCTGAATCTAGCCTGGTAAAGGATGAAACTGGCCAAGCTAATTGTGCTCCTTATACGTTATTACACATATGTTGTGAAACTGAAATGCACAATATCTTCTTCTTTGTGAGCACAGGTGGTACAGGAGTATTGTGGTGGTTGTACGCCAAGCAGCGGAAGTCTCCTAGCGATACTCTTACAGTTGATCAGCTTCAAATAGCCAAAGACAATCGTCAGGCCCTTCTGATCTATGCCATTGCAGCTACGGTCTTCACGGTACGTATTTAATAGCTGTGGAGTCAGGTCTGCTTGACACATGCTGCATATCTGTGTAGGCCAGAGCAGGAAGCAAAGTATTCAGCTTCACGGCTGCAAATGACAGCTTTCTCGTTCATGCAGTAAGCATTTGCAATTCATATGTGTGATGCTGTACACAGGTACGGGCCTTCCCCCCCTACTCCCTGTAGGAAAAAGTGAAGCAACTCTTGTACGTTGTGGAGTATCAGGTAGGTTTTCTGTGCAGGAAGAAGGCAGGCAGGCTTGTATGCTGCCTCCCACAGGGCCTGGAACCTGCCGCATCAATTAGGACATTGGGTTGTATCCAACATCAGTCATACTGGGATTCTGGAATTAATGAAAATTAACTGACACGACCAACAAAGATGCATTCATTTCAATGGATCTTTTCTGAGTAAAAATTAGTTGATGCAACCCGTAGTGCATATGTCCCTCTCATGTCACCCATGTGCCCCTTTCTCACAATTCACGTTATGAGCTCTGTACATGGTAGAGAAAGTGCACAAAGCCAAGGTTTGCTCCTGCATATTGCCAAATGTGCAACTAAGCACTGAGCAGGGGCGGAGGAAGGGGGGTGCGGGCCGCTCCGGGTGTCCCCACTGAGGGGGGGTGACAAAATGCCGGGTAGCACTCACCGCAGGGCCTGCAGCACGCCCGAGCCACATGTCTCTCCTGGGAGTGACGTGGTGGCTTGGGTGCGCGCAGGCTTCACGCTGCCCAAATGGTCTGCCCACTGCCTCCCCCCCAGCTGTAGGGCAGCTGAGTGGGGGGAGGCAGGCAGACTCTGGCGGCCCCAGAGGCTTGCCTCGCCCTGCCCCTATGGGCGCACCGCCCCAGGCGCCCAAGCAGCTTCCTCCGCCGCTGGCACTAAGATCTTATATGAACCAGCCCATAGAAATCCATTGACTGCAGTGCAGTTATACCAACATTATGGCTGTTGTTTTCTTTCTCTATGTGTTTGAGTGAGAGATGGACAGGTGTCAGTGGTACTGAAGGGTTTTTCTTTTGTTTTTAGCATGAGAAGGATGAGTTTGGAGGCTAGGAGAGGGATATATAAAATAATAAATGCTTAAATTTACATATGGAGCTATTGGTAGTGTTCATCTGCATAGTGATGTACAGTGGTACCTCTGGATCCATTCCGGAGCCCTGTTCGCATCTAGAAGCAAACGTAACTAGCGACAGCATGTCTGCACGCATGCGCAAGCGGTGAAACCCGGAAGTAACACACTCCGTTACTTCCGGTTTGCCGCGGAGCGCAACCCGAAGCGCATTCAACCCGAGGTATGACTGTAAGCTTTGCTCTTAAACCAGAAATGTAAGGAAGTGGAAGTATAGTGAAATATCCTTGGTTAGATACACACTTCAGTAAGTTACCACTTTTTGAAATACTGGTGGGCAGCAAAAGGGCTGCATCAGTTGGTGGGCAGGCTCAGGTTTTTCTGACCAGTTATGTGCTGTGATGCCCATAAATGCACCCATTATTGTTAGTAGGTGGCTCATGAAGTCAGGATGACATCATACATTTTGTAATGAAGACTAAGGCTAGGAACATTACATATAAAATTAAATTTCGGAGCTGTGGGTGAGACTTTTGAGTCTTGTCGCAGTAGGTAAAATTCAGCTAAAACAAGTCTCCTTCCTTTTGCAGGTTATCTTACTGTTGATAATGTTAGTTATGCGCAAGCGAGTCTCTCTCACCATTGCCTTGTTCCACGTGGCTGGCAAGGTCTTCATTCACCTGCCACTACTCGTCTTCCAGCCATTTTGGACGTTTTTTGCCCTCATGCTCTTCTGGATCTATTGGATCGCGGTCTTGCTCTTCCTAGGTACCACAGGTATGTAAATCCCGCCCGATTTCATAATTCCTTTCTCCTTCTTTCTGGCAACCTCAGAAAGTGTTAGTGTCGCTCTTCTCTATTGACTGAATCAAATGAAATTCAGCCAAGTAAATGAGTCTGCATTAAAATAAATGAAAACAAAACAAGGCATGAGTACTGTTAAATGCAGCATGGCTGATCTTTATGTATGAGCACATTGAGCCGTGGCTTCGCAGCAGGTGCGCATGGATGTTAAAGGCAGGCACTGAACTTTCCTGCTTTGTGTCTGCAGGAAAAGCATTTGAAAACTCCAGCCAATCCTGAATATGACAGCCCTTTTATTTTCTGTGATCTGCAATAGTGAATGCGTTTCACCAATATTTAAAATTCTTCACCCTTTGCTGATTTGTTTCTTAGCCCAATTAGAGTGCTGATTTTAGCTTTTAAGGCCCTGAACAGTGCACTCCTTGAATAGCTGAAGGATTGTCTCTTCTTATACGTACCTCCCTAATCAGGGGTGAGGAGCTGGTTCTGGCTGGCAGGCCAGATTTCTATCTGCCTCACCTCACCCCCAGACCAAATCTGACAGGTGGGCGGCGTGTTTTTGCACACACAGTTTGAAGTCAGAAACTGCTTGAAATCAGAACACCAAGCACCGTGCAACTGGGGGTTGCAAGACCCAACCACCAGCTGACCATGAGCGCTTGCACGTTGCTGTGCATGGCGCTTTGCAGACCCAACAATCAGCTGATCGTCGGAGCCTGCAGTGCCCATGCCTTTGCCCAGGCCTCTGATCAGCTGATTGGCGGTTCCTGCAAACCCCCTTTGGCTGATCCGGGTCTTTACCCACTCCAAACCTGACATCATGTATCGTGTAAGGTGTAAGATGTGTGCACGATATATCAGGTGTTGGTGGGGGAGCTTAGTAGGCCAAATGAGACCCACAGGCAGGAGGGACCCCAGCCCAGCTTAGATTAAGTTCAGATCCTTCTGCATTCCCCACTCTTTATGAGTTAGCAGACGGTTACACGGCAGGGGGCCATTTCTGCTTTGTGGCACCATCATTCTGAAATGTCTCCTGAAAGAAGCCCTTTTGGACCCATTATTGCTGGCCTTCTGCCTCGGGAGCTCAGTCAGTCGAGCATGAGACTCTTAATCTCAAGGTCGTGGGTTCAAGTCCCATGTTGGGCAAAAGATTCCTGCATTGCAGGGGGTTGGACTAGATGACCCTATCAAGTCTACAATTCTATGGTTCTATGTTGTAAAGGCATAGGGACGCGGGTGGGGCTGTGGGTTAAACCACAGAGCCTAGGACTTGCCGATTGGAAGGTTGGCGGTTCGAATCCCCGCAACTGGGTGAGCTCCCATTGCTTGGTCCCTGCTCCTGCCAACCTAGCAGTTCGAAAGCACGTCAAAGTGCAAGTAGATAAATAGGTACCACTCCGGCGGGAAGGTAAACGTCATTTCCGTGCGCTGCTCTGGTTCGCCAGAAGCGGCTTAGTCATGCTGGCCACATGACCCGGAAGCTGTACGCCGGCCAGTAAAGCAAGCGCCGCAACCCCAGAGTCGGCCACAACTGGACCTAATGGTCAGGGGTTCCCTTTACCTTTACCTTTATGTTGTAAAGGCATGGCTCTTCTATAGAGCATGTGGAGGCTATAGCATAATATAGTGTCTGTATCCTGGCTGCTTTAAGTGTAATTTAGCAAGCCTCAGCTCCTAGGGCTTGCCGATCGAAAGGTCGGCGGTTCGAATCCCCGCGGCGGGGTGCGCTCCCGTTGCTCGGTCCCAGCGCCTGCCAACCTAGCAGTTCGAAAGCACCCTCGGGTGCAAGTAGATAAATAGGGACTGCTTTCTAGCGGGAAGGTAAACGGCGTTCCGTGTGCAGCTCTGGCTCGCCAGAGCAGCAATGTCACGCTGGCCACGTGACCCGGAAGTGTCTCCGGACAGCGCTGGCCCCCGGCCTATAGAGTGAGATGGGCGCACCAACCCCAGAGTCTGTCAAGACTGGCCCGCACGGGCAGGGGTACCTTTACCTTTACCTAATGTTACTTGATTTGTCATAATGTTTGTTTTTTTAAAAAAAATGAGAAATTTTTTCCACCTTTAGAGTTCTTTTTTTAAAAGACAGTGTTTTTTTGTTTTTATTTTATTTTTGAAATACCTGTAGAATATACCTCTGCCTCATAAAGCGAGGAGTTGCTCCATGAGCATAATTCTTGTGTGCCAATGTTAAACATGTTGTGTTGCTGTGGAATGGCTATTTTGAATGCCTTTCTCCCTTGCTCCTTATTTCTGCTTCTAGGTAGTCCTGTCAAAAACGACCAGGGCTTTGTAGAGTTCCAAGTTGCAGGCCCACTGAGGTACATGTGGTGGTATCACGTCGTAGGGTTAGTTTGGATCAGTGAATTCATCCTTGCCTGTCAACAGATGACTGTAGCAGGAGCCGTTGTGACATATTATTTTACAAGGTGAGAGATTCCGGGGCAGTTTAATCACGAGAGGCTGGTTCTCTAAAACCTCAGAAGTAAACAGGGCATGGGCAGATGGTGTAATGAGAAGATGAAACTCGAAGGCAAAGCCTCCAGTAATGTGCTTGGCTGGTTTTGATCTGTTATAAATGAATTCGCTCCAGTACAGTCCACTCGATTATTCACCTAGGACACAGTTTCTGTGTAAACAGCACCTTAGTCAATATTGGATCTGATACGTCTGCAGCGACTGTTTAGCATATGACTAGTGTGTGACTATATCAGAGGCGATCAAAGTTCAATACTGCTGGGTGTGGTGCTTTGTTTGCTGAGGCCTGTAGGCTAAATATGAAAAAATGCTAAGTACAAAAAATAGACCGTATTTTTCGCCCTATAGGGTGCACTGGCCCATAGGGCGCACCTTGGTTTTTTGGGGGGGGGGAATAAATAAATACAAATTTATTTCCTCCACCACCCCAGCCGCGGGGCTGGGGGGGGGAGCCCGAGCTTCCCCCGACCCCAGCCCCCAGAACAGGCTGCTATCTGCAAGCCTTGCAAGCCCAGCAGGAACTCCCGCCAGGCTCGCAAGGCTTGCGGACATCTGCCCGAAACACGGGGCGCGCTCCGGAGCCGGGCTCCCCAGGCTTCCGGATTGCTTCCTGAAGCCTGGAGAGCGAGAGGGGTCGGTGCGCACCGATGCCTCTCGCTCTCCAGGCTTCAGCGAAAGCCTGCATTCGCCCCATAGGATGCACACACATTTCCCCTTCATTTTTGGAGGGGAAAAAGTGTGTCCTATAGGGCGAAAAATATGGTATATTGTATGTTAGATGAGCAACAGAGAGCACTGTCACGCACCCACCCCTGCAGTTACGCTGTTCTGATCTGTATGACCTATGCCATGGGTAGGCAAACTAAGGCCCGGGGGCCGGATCCGGCCCAATTGTCTTCTCAATGCGGCCCATGGATGGTCCGGGAATCAGCGTGTTTTTCCATGAGTAGAATGTGCCCTTTTATTTAAAATGCATCTCTGGGTTATTTATGGGGCCTGCCTGGTGTTTTTACATGAGTAGAATGCATGCTTTTATTTAAAAGGCATCTCTGGGTTATTTGTGCGACATAGGAATTCGTTCATTTTTTTTCTTCTTCAAAATATAGTCCGGCCCCCGCCAAAAGGTCTGAGGGACAGTGGACCGGCCCCCTGCTGAAAAGGTTTGCTGACCCCTGACCTATGCAGTGGGTCAAAACAAGTCTCAAATGAGAGAGGGTGCATTTTGTTAAGAATCACCATTCTTCAGATTATTTAATTTAAGTTAGACAGAAGACTGTTCCCTTCAAGGTTTAAGGGAGTAGTTTCCTGTCTAATGTGAATGAAATTCAGTATAGGAAGGGGGGGATTTATTAAATGTGATATTATTTATATTTATAAATCAAAAGTTCTCTTACATTTATTAAAGCACCCAAAGATGATGATGATTATAAATCACTTTGCTTGTAAAACTCAAGGGAATGAACTATACCAATGCAACATTTCCATTTACAGCAGCTTAAAATGCTGAAAGCACACTAAAACCAATAAACCACCTCTTGCAGATTGAAAGTGTTCCCCTAAATGAGGGTATTGACTCTCCTTCCAGTCTCTTCATGAATTTAGACATCTTCAGGTGTCACCAGAGAGGGCTTTTTTGTTTTTATGAGAACAGTATGTGGCCACTGGCCTCTTCCACAGTCTCTGGCTGTCTCTCTGACAGTCTCTCTCATGTTATGCTCCTCATGCAAGTGGACTACTCCCAAGTGAATAAAATGGATGAAAGTTACATCCTGGGCTCCTGAGGCAACAGGTTCCTCATGGTGACTTGGCATGGTTTAATTTCTGTCATAACCTTAAGCCAGGGGTCAGCAAGCTTTTTCAGCCGTGGGCTGGTCCACTGTCCCTCAGACCTTGTGGGGAGCTGGACTATATTTGGGGGGGGGGGGAATGAACGATTTCCTATGCCCCACAAATAACCCAGAGATGCATTTTAAATAAAAGGACACATTCTACTCATGTAAAAGCACGCTGATTCCCAGACCGTCCACGGGCGGTTGGAAGGCAATTGGGCCGGATCCAGACCCCGGGCCTTAGTTTGCCTACCCATGCCTTAAGCTTCTCTCTCTCTTGAAATCGGCCGTTGTTCATTCACAGGCCTGTTTGTAAATAACCCAAGTTTTGCATGTTCTTTGCTATTTCTGTCAGGGACTTTTTGTGTGTGTTCATCAAAAATACTTGCGTAACTCTTAAAGCTATGTTTTTAAGAAATGAATTGCAGTCCTGTCTGAAAGGAGATGAATGGGCAAAGAGGCAGAGCAGAGGATAAAGACCGCATGAGATGTTTTAAGCACAGGTGAAAACTAGTGTCCGGTTTGTAGGATTTTTGCCCAGGCGTACTAGTGGTTTAATTTGAAGTGGATAGGTTTGTCCTTCATCTAAACCAGTCTTTCTGAAACTTGGGTCTCCAGCTGTTTTTGGACTATAACTCCCAGCATCCCTAGCTAGCAGGACCAGTGGTCAGGGATGATGGGAGTTGTGGTCCAACAACAACTGGAGACCCAAGTTTGGGGAAAACTGATCTAAACTGTTGGTTTATTTTATCCCCATAATATGTATAGCCTGGTGCTCTGATTGTTTTGGTCTAGATAGCTAAACACACATATCAGTTCTTTGAATCAATTTCACTCTTGCAATAAGATCTAGATACACCTGGATCTCCTTTAACAGCCTTCATTATAGTAGGAAACAGATGCAACAATCTCAGCTTAATAAATGATGTGCTTCTGTTGTGGATAATCTAAATCACAGTTTCCTGTTACATCTGAATGGGGAAACTGTGGATTGATCTCAGTTTACTAACCAGGCTCTAAAATCCTGGTTTCAGATCCTGGTTAGCTTGGTTTGTGTCTTTTGATACTTTTACGAAATTGGTGCCATCATTTTGTCTGCCGTAGTATATGGAGACGATTGGATAAGTTCTGTGTGAAATCTAAATCTTATTTTCTGCTAATGAAGCAGAACTTCATAGCCATCTCAAAGCCAGCAAGGGGCTGCCATAATTCGATATGTAAAAAATTAATTTGAACAAGAAAACACATGATATCAGTTAACACTGTAATAGACAAGACACGTTACTAGATAGTTCTGCCTTCTTAATCAAGAATCCCTTTAGTCTCTTTGTTGCTTGGGCTTTACGGACAGAGGTCTTAATGATTTCTGAGACTCACTACAGAACTACCATTGTAGGGTCCTTCACATCTCAAGTTGGCCTCTAAGTAATGATGTTGCTACCTGTTTTTGTCTGCTGATGCTATCTGTTGTCACTGTTTTTGTATTTTTTAATTTCTCTCTACAGAGAAAAACGGAATCTGCCATTCACACCTATTCTGGCGTCTGTCAATCGCTTGATCTGTTACCACCTAGGAACTGTGGCTAAAGGGTCTTTCATTATTACCTTAGTGAAGATTCCACGAATGATACTTATGTATATTCATACCCAAGTCAAAGGAAAAGTAAGGGGAACACTTTGCTATAGAAGTGTGGGCCATTGGTGGAACTGACAGATGAAAAATGTAAATAGAGCATAAGAACAGCCCGGCTGGGTCCCCAAAACTGATCTAGTTCAGCATTTTGCTCCCCAAAGTGACAAGCCAGATATACCTCTGAATTAAAAAGGAGAGTTGCCTTCTCTCCCTCATGAGTAGAACAAGCCTTCTGAAGCAAAAGTGGCAAAAACACCTATTTGGGGGTAGTGCAGAAAAGGGGCAAAAAACAGATTCTGTTGGGGCCTGATTTTTTTATTATTTAACTAAATGCACATTTAGAAAATGCACATTTAGAAAATGCACATATATCTTTAGAATGTCATTTGGACAATTTAATAGTCAAGATCAGTGTTTCCCAAACTTAAGTCTCCAGCTGTTTTTGGACTCCCAGCATCCCTAGCTAGCAGGAGCAGTGATCAGGGATGATGGGAATTGCAGTCCAAAAACAGCCGGAGACCTGAGTTTGGAAAACACTGGTCCAGATGTTGGCGGAAACTCTTGTGCTACCTTTTCAGACTTCTGTAATGATTTAAAGCTCAGCCTGTTCAAAAAGGGGTTGTCAAAAATAAAGGCTGTGTCACAGTATGATGTGGCTGGCCATTTCAGATACAAAGGAGGGATCTCAGTGTTCTTGTCAACACGGCAGAATTTTCAGGTTGTGGATAAAGAAATGAAGCCAGACTTTTGAGAGCTTTTGGCAAGCTTTCTTCATGACTGAAGTCTACCTTATAATAACTTTATACAGGAAAGTGGATGGTGAGATTCTTGGCCACTACAAGATCTGTGGGTTGTATGATCTGTGGGTTAATTCAGGCATGACCACCAACCACTTTTTCCTCTGGGGTGATGGTGTCTCAGCATGAACCAGGCTAGACACAGAGAGGACCATTTCCACAACTGCAGGAATAACTTTTGTCACCACAACTGTGGAAATAGCGGTTAACTGTCCCCATGTACAGCCTGGGTTACACTTAGGTTTCTTTGCCTGATTCCATCTTCCACGTGATTTCTCTCCCTCATGGTGGGAAAAAGAAGCTTTTTTTAAATGTTTGACTTGCTCTTACGTGACCACCAATTACAGGAGCCATTGTATTAAAGCTGGGCTCTGAACCCTTTGTTACAGAGGAAGCATATGTGTAAATTGAGACTTGTATATGAAACTACTTAACATTTAGATACCAACCCACGCCCTAGCACTTAATGCAATTTAATGTTTTCTCTGATTATTATTTCCATTTTGTTGTTGCTGTTCTCCCCATCTTAGGAAAATGCCTGCGCTAGATGTATGTTGAAAGCCTGCATTTGCTGCCTTTGGTGTTTAGAAAAGTGCCTGACTTACCTAAATCAGGTAAGAATTTATATTTCCCTGGCATTCCTTTTCAAAGGCTGGAAAGTTTAACTTCAACCTTCTTGCAATCGGCTCTAAACTGAAAGATGCTGAATGGTATGTTAACGTTTGAATGCAGTTACGGACTGCAGGAATAGAGCCTTTGCTGAAATTAAAGTGTGTTGTAGTCTCTCAGAGGTTCCTTGGCTGTAAAGAAGAACAAGTCTAATGTTTTGGAGGAGAAACCACCATGAAACTGTTGCATATGAGCTAAAGCACATTTTGTGCAACGGTTAAATATGGGTCTATTACAGTGTGTACGCCTTGCAATAAGAGTGAAAATCTTAAAACACCGGGCATTTTAGAAAGTGAGCATTTGTGGATGGCCCTCATCTTCAGGACACCCACAATGAATTGCAGTGGACAAACTATATCATTCACAAGTTTCCTTTGATAGAAACATGGAGGTGGGTGGGTGTTTAATGGACAGTTTAATGGTGAACCTGGCATGTTGTGTCCTGTTCTATGTGCAGGAAGGGCCAGATAATAACCCCCCCTCCCCAGTTTATCTACATTATCTTTTTGGTCTGTTCATCAGATCTTGCACAGACCTTCACTGTTTGCTACGACAGTGACTAAGTGAAGGGTTGTATCCGTCAAAAACTCACCTTAATGTCTATGAAGGTCTTAGATGTCGGGGAGTTTGAGTGGAAGAGAACCTAACCAATGGCATTCTGCCTCTCTTTCCCCAGAATGCATATACAGCCACAGCTATCAACAGCACCAACTTCTGCACCTCAGCAAAGGATGCCTTTGTGATACTAGTGGAGAACGCTCTGCGAGTGGCTGCCATAAACACAGTGGGAGACTTCATGCTCTTTCTAGGAAAGGTAAGGCTGTGCGAAAAATGGAAGTTCTCCTCAAACAGTCTCTTTCTCTTGCACAATGCTGAGCAGTGTGTACTCTGTGCACAGAGGGTAACACTGGTAATTGCTTGTAAGCACAGTTCTAATTTCCCTCTTGCCTTTTTTCCTACCAGAGTAATATTCAAGGTGGTTAACAACAAACAACAGTGAAACAAATCATCACTAATCAAACAATTAAAATCCAGAAAGAGAAACACCATGCAGTTGCTCAGTCGAGCCCAAAGTGGGGGGAAGAAATTCTGATAATTCTGACAGGGGTTGGGGCAGTTAATTGCAGACTGAGATTCTTAGGAAGCTGAATTATTCACCTGAGACCACATCCTGTACTTTTGCAGAATCATGGCATTCACCCAACCCAGCTTGTGTTCTTATGCTTTCACTTTCCTCTTGGAAGATAAACCAAAGGATGAGCCAGTCTGACCATTTCAGTGGATGTAGCTAGGAGGAACTGGCCAGGATGAATGACTATAGGAATGCAGACAATATCCATGTTGAGGAGTAAAAAGGAAGGAGCTTTTATTTTTCTAAATATTTGAAAGCTTATGATTTGGCCCTTGACTCCAAGACGTCTCTTTCTGAAGTCCCAGATGGTTCAGTTTTGATCTTAACTTTTGCTGCTAGGTAACCCACGAACAAACTGTATTTTTTTTCCCTGTTTCAAAGCACGTTTTCTTTGACTGCAGTGCTCTTTGCACCAGTCTTCAAAGACAAATATGTCTACCGCCACCTCATGGCATTAGGGTCCTGCTTATGAATTCCTTCCCTCCTGCTCTTTGTGCATTAATTCATACTGCAACCAACCCAACTTCCAAGCGGAGACTTTGTAATCCCCCAAATAAACAAATCAATAAGTCGCGGTAGGAGTGAGCGCATAATTAGATATAATGGCCTTAGGGGGACTGGAGTGCACAGTGAGGTTTGCTTAGAATGGATTTGACATGTACCATGAAGGTCTCCCTTGAGGCAGGGAGAACACGTTTTTCAGATGGCTGAAAATAAAAGAACGATGGGAAATGCTGACATTAGCTCTGCAGAACACTCTCCGTTAATGTCAGTGAAACACTGCCGCCCATACCAGACGAGCTCTGCTTTTCAACTTACGCAAAGATACAGATTGAAGTAAGATGCAGCGATCCATTTGTGCACGAAGTTATCATTTAAAAAACAAGATTTGTGCCGGGAAATGCACTGAAAATCAATTTTTCTGAAACGAACATGTATTTCTTGGGGAAATGTTTCGGAAAGAAACTTTGAAATGGGTTTCCATTACTTTTCAAAACCATGTTCTAAAGATTCTTAGGGAGAAGGAGCACTTTGCTTCTACAAGTGAGAAAAGAGATTGGAGGAATCTAATGATTCAGAGAGCAGCGTAGTCGTCATCTTGAGTTACTTGCCACACATGCATACCCATTTCTTTTACCCAAATGATCACAGTATGCTTTCTTGATGCTGTTCTCTAGAATAAAGGTAAAGGTAAAGGGGACCCTGACCATTAGGTCCAGTTGTGACCGACTCTGGGGTTGCGGTGCTCATCTCACTTTATTGGCCGAGGGAGCTGGTGTACAGCTTCCGGGTCATGGGGCCAGCATGACTAAGCCGCTTCTGGCGAACCAGAGCAGCGCACGGAAATGCCGTTTACCTTCCCGCCGGAGTGGTACCTATTTATCTACTTGCACTTTGACGTGCTTTTGAACTGCTAGGTTGGCAGGAGCTGGGACCAAGCAATGGGAGCTCACCCCGTTGCGGGGATTCAAACCGCTGACCTTCTGATCAGCAAGTCCTAGGCTCTGTGGTTTAATCCACAGTGCCACCCGCGTCCCTGTTCTCTAGAATAGGTATGAGTTAAGAGACAACTTCAGCTACCCCTCGGTGTGTGTATTTGTGAAATGTTTTGAAATTAAATAATGAATCTCCATGTGTGTTTCGTACACATTTTATGACATGCGTGTACCACCCATTCTAGAAAGGCAAAGGACCACAATTGCCTCTGCAGGGGGGTTTCTGTATCTCCCTCTCTTCTCCAGATCTGGTTTAAGGGGAGGCTTGGCAACACCGAGACGCTTGTGATATTCCTCGTCAACTGTGTTTGCTCTCTGTCTGCTCTTCAGGTTCTAATAGTGTGCTGCACGGGCCTGGCAGGGATCATGCTGCTGAACTACCAACGGGACTACACGGTGTGGGTGCTGCCGCTCATCATTGTCTGCCTGTTTGCATTCTTAGTCGCTCACTGCTTCCTATCCATTTATGAAATGGTCGTGGACGTCCTCTTCTTATGTTTTGCCATTGACACCAAGTATAACGATGGCAGCCCTGGGAAGGAGTTCTACATGGATAAAGTTCTTATGGTAAGTTCTTTAGATTGTGGTGTGCTTCTGAATACAAGGAATCGTGTAGTGAAAAGAGCTTAAGAGTAGTGATAGGAGGAACTCTGTTCTGGTTTGCTTCATCATTTGGCTTGTCTATTTGTGGGCCACTGTATTTTCTTCGCATATAAATCTAGCACGTAGAAAGGTGCTTGAAAGTTCAGTTCTTGTTTCCTGTGATGGCAGACCAGCAAGATAGATAGATAGATAGATAGATAGATAGATAGATAAAGGTAAAGGGACCCCTGACCATTAGGTCCAGTTGTGGCCGACTCTGGGGTTGCGGAGCTCATCTCGCTTTACTGGCCAAGGGAGCCAGTGTAAAGCTTCCGGGTCATGTGGCCAGCATGACTAAGCTGCTTCTGGCGAACCAGAGCAGCGCACGGAAACTCCATTTACCTTCCCGCCGAGCGGTAGCTATTTATCTACTTGCACTTTGATGTGCTTTCAAACTGCTAGGTTGGCAGGAGCAGGGACTGAGCGGGAGCTCACCCTGTTGCGGGGATTCGAACCACCGACCT
The DNA here is from genome assembly GCA_034642415.1 of Podarcis siculus. Lineage (NCBI taxonomy): Eukaryota > Metazoa > Chordata > Lepidosauria > Squamata > Lacertidae > Podarcis > Podarcis siculus. Next base: position 12,130,192 of record JAXCMG010000032.1, read on the forward strand.
TCTGATCGGCAAGTCCTAGGCTCTGTGGTTTAACCCACAGCGCCACCCGTGTCCATAGATAGATAGATAGATTCTAACGGCAACAGTCCAGTAAGATAAAGATATACAGTATATATGGGGGAGAGAGCCATGTACTGAATCAGTTGCTTCTTTGAGGGTTCTGTGCTGTAGCTGCTTGCTCTGCTGAAGAAGCAAGCACTAAGGAATCTTGTTGGACCCTCGACCATATTTTGCAGGGAAACGGTATACCATGGTTTTCTGCTTTCAATATTGTGGTAAACTGTTGTTTGACACAAACCAGAGCACAACTAATGGAAAACTAGTGCTCAAGAGTGTCAAGTTAGGAGCGGGGACAAAGTGGTTTATATCACCACTCGGCTATGAAGTTCCCTGGGGAGCCTCAAGGCCAGTCACATCACAGGATTGTTGTGAGAATGACATGGAGATGGACAACCTTGCACGCGACCGTGAGTTCATTGGAGGAAGAGTGGATAGTAGTGTAATAAACAAACAACAATCATTAAATCAGAGAGCATGTGGAGAGAGGGAGGGAAGGGTGCACAAGTACCAGATTTATTCCTGCAGCGCCAAAGTGTGGTTTGACATTACTTGCAAACCAACTCATCATCTTGTAATATTTACAAAAGCATGGGCAATAATGTCCCAGGGCAACCAGAGGAGGAAGGTATCCAACAAGCATATCAGGAGTGCAACTCTTCCCCAAGCAACCCGGCTGGCATTGGGAAGAGGTCACAAAAACAATAGGACAGTGGGTGGTAGTTCTGTGGTCTGGCTGATGGGGACTGGTTTTCCCTATCTGGAAGCCCGGGTCTCATAACACAGGGGAAGAGAACCGAGTACCTATCATACCTCCTAGCAGCTCTTTAAAAGCATGGAAGACAAATCAAGGGAGGAAAATTCTCTCCACCATCTTCTCCAGTGTTCCAAAGACTGTAGTCTTCAACCATTTCAGATCCAACCCAAACACGCATTTGGGGGAACCATTTCTTAAATATTTTATCATCTGCTTACATGGCAGTAGTAAAAGGGTAAAGGTAAAAGAGCCCTGGACGGTTAAGTCCAGTCAAAGGCGACTATGGGGTGCAGCGCTCCTCTTGCTTTCAGGCCGAGGGAGCCAGCATTTGTCCGCAGACAGCTTTCCGGGTCTTGTGGCCAGCATGACTAAACCGCTTCTGGTGCAACAGGACACCGTGACAGAAGCCAGAGTGCATGAAAACACCGTTTACCTTTACCTATTTATCTACTCGCACTGGTGTGCTTTCGAACTGCTAGGTTGGCAGTAGTGCTGCTATTGTGACCCATCTTAGATGAGGCTCAGTGTTGGGCCCCAACCCTCCCAACTGAAGAATGATTTTCTATGATCTTGAGTCATGATGGAGGACCTTTTCCTTACCGTCTTTCAGGAATTTGTGGAGAACAGCAGAAAAGCAATGAAGGAAGCTGGCAGGGGAGTTGGAGCCGAAGGCAGGGAGCTCAAACCAATGGTAGGTCCTCTGGAAGAAGTGGCTGCTCTCTTCCAAGAGTTTCACGTGTACTTCCTGTCCCTTTCTGTTTTCACTGACTATGCTTCTTCAGGAGAAGTCTTTATCGTTTGTGTCACTCAGGATGTTCTGCTTTTTTTGTTTGTGAGCTTGCCTATCACCTGGATGGCAGAGTTTTTGTCACAGCTGAGACCATCTCCCATAAAAGTAAGCTGAAAGGAACTGTATCTTCATGCTTCTACTGTGTTTCTCTAACCCCAGAGCGCAACCGAATTCTCTCAGTAGTGATGTTACTGGTACTCAAAATTACCTTTGGGTTGTATACATAGAGAGGGGGAAACAGTCAATATGAAACATATATAACTATGTGCCCAGGTATCCTTTTTGTGGTAGGGTTTCAAAACTTAGTCCATGGTTTTAACTTGACATTTACTATCCTTTTGTTGGAAAATAAGATATTACACTGAGTTGCTAATAGGATTCTGGAAGGCACAGTGGCTATCGCTATGAGTCACTTGACCTCCCTCCACTCCACTTTGCTGCCTCTGGGTACCTGATATATCTGGCTGATAAATTCTGAGGTGATTTGGAGTGATTCCAGCTTGTTCAATTCCCTGTTTATTTCCAGCCACATAAGCCAATTCACTTCAGCCTGATTTTGACGCTTAAACACTCATTTTTTAAGTTTCCACGCATTCCTCCATCATCAAGGAAGTTGATACAGTTACTCCTTTCAACCTGCTAAAGTAACATTTCTCCTAATTCTTCTCTCTTTGTCATTATTCTTTCTGCGTTTCAACATTGTGCCTGGTGGAGAAATGTGGATTTGGGCTCCCTCACTTCAAACACGTCCTTTTTCCATTTTAACATGCAGTAACTTTTTGATAAGTCATGAAATTCTTGGAGATAAGAGAAAGCCAGGAAACAGTATGAAGAAATTACATATTTCATGTACTCCATATTGATAGCGATACTGAAGCAACATGTCCCGTCCCCCTGCCGCAATATAATACTTGTGGCTGGTTCATACTATACGTTGGGGCAAATTTTTGCAGCCAGATACATTGACTTGGCAAGAGTAACATATACAAATGAGCTCATACCTCTCAGAATTAGATGTTGGACCCTTATAATCTCCCTTGAAAAACTGAGAACTCTTAACCCAGGTTTATCCAACCTCAAGTCCCCAGATGTTGCTGAACTACAACCTCCAGCATGGCCTCCAGCATGGCTGATTGCCAGGGATAATGGGATTTGTAGTCCATTCATACCTGGGGACCCAACATTGGGAAAAGCTGTATTAACTGATTCCTTTTCACTGGCGCTTGGTTGGCAGTGCCCTTCTCTTTTTCAAATGCACAGGTGGGCATGATTTGACATGGGGCAGGGGCCTGTGGATTTCATTAAGGGTCCCACCCTCCCCATAATTTGATCACTCCTTTTCACTCAAAGCAGGTCTAATGTTTGGCTGTGAGTTATCAAAAAATGAGTTGATACAAATGCATTTGTAAACTAGCTTGTAAGATTAGTTGATATAATCAATGTAAATGACAGCTATCACAAATAGTTTCTAAGTCTGACATGAGAGTTAAGTGAGGAGAAGAGCCTGCACTTTGCTCTTCAATGGTCTTAACCATGCATTAGACTTCAGGGGGTCTAAGGAGCTGAAAAGGAAAGACTAGTTGCTGGCTAACTAAGCATACAACATAATTAATGTAATAATTGCTAAAAGTGTGTCCATGTGCTGGCGCCCATGTGGCTAATTTGTCTGAGGATATGAACTAGCCAGAAGACAATATGGTAGGGTGACCAGGGAATAGCACTCAAAACAGAGGGCAACACCAAGGCATGTTTATGAAGTTGTGAGAGCCTCCCAGAACACAAAAACGCAATAAAACGGATTGGCAGTAGGCCCACGCCAAACACAGGGAGATATTTCTTCATAGAGCACAATTAACACACTGATGTAGCTGCTTTATTAAACATGAACATAGATGCCTCCTGAAAGTCATTAGATAAATTCATGAAAGTTTGGTTTCTCGGAGGCTACTAGTAATGAATGATAACTCAAAATGAGACCTAAGTGTGCAGAGGCTGTAGACTTCTAATAACTTCATGCCAGATGTTTGGGGGCCGGCAATAGGGGATGCTCTGCTTTTGAGCTTTCTGGGAGCTTCTGCATGATCAAGGCTGGAAACAGAATATTTGACTAGATAGATATTTGATCTGATTCAGCAAGGAAGTTCTAATATTCCTTTCGCATGTTTGCCCAGGGACCTGCCAATCCTCTCGGTAGCCCTGATTGCTACAGTTTGAAGCTGAAACTAAAAATTAACATTATTTTTTTGGGAACATAATGCTAAACAACAAATAACTCTGCACAATCCTCAGGCTTGCATGCTCCTCCTTTCTCTCTTCTCTTGGCATAGCTGTGTGAAGATCAGAAGCACTTGCTTCCTTATACATCCAAACCCAAACTGCTTAGAGTTAGTTCAAACAAGCCAAGATCAAAATGTGTTTTATGATCTTGACTTGTTCACCAAAAAAGAAAAAGACAAAATAAACAAGTGGAGAGGCCTCTAGGTCTAATCAGCAGGTCCACAGACTCTTTTGATCAGGCCCAGTCTTGCTCCCTCCATTGCTCTCGCCAGTTTCCTCTTCTCCACCCATCTCTTCCTCTGCTTTTCCCATCCCAGCCGCAACCCTGCTGTTTCTGCTGCTGTGAAAAGAGGGAGAGGGAAGCAGCATGCAGATAAACTCGGAGGCCCAACCGTGACCCATGGTGATCCCATGTAGCATCCTTCCAAAAAATGCTGTCGCTACCACATCTAGAACTGTTCTGTCAGAAGCTGGGCTATTAATTGGGCACACAGCTTTGTACAAACAAACCTAGTGCAGCTTGTTGGTTTATCTAGGTTCAGCCAGAGAGAAAAATCACACTATATATATCCACATTGGAAAAGTTTGACTAATATGTCTAATTTTTCAGACCTTCATTCTCGTATAAATCAAATCTCTGATTATTGTGCCAAAGACTGAAAACCGGTGCAGTAGAAAAGTTTTTAGTGTCAGTGCAGCATACATTTTTCAATTATGCTTATGAATCTATGTTCTAAATATGCACTGTTCTGAAAAATTATCTCTACTGGTACTTTATAGTAAAAACAATTAAAGCACTGGTGGGATCCTTGGGCAAAATGTATAATTGGGCTAAAGGATGGCCCTTGTGGTCTCTTCCAACTCTATGATTCTATGATTCAAGGAAACTGCAGGAAAAGTGTGAGATTCTTATGTTTACGATGTGATCAGATTGATTGTTTATACAAATTGTGTTAAAACTGACTAAAATTTTAAAAAGTGTCTGTGTATGTATATATTATGTACACAAGCACATAAATATATACAATATTACCCAGGAATAATTTTTTTCAGGACTTTTTAGATAATACTAGATAAAATTTTAAAATGTCATACTTTTATTTTAAGGGGAAGATTGGTTATTTTCAATTATTAAAGATAAAAAGGCCAAATAGAAAAGAAAAGAAAAGAAAGAAGCTGGGCTATTAACAGACGTAATACTTATTATAGGTGTTGGTACATGCATACAATGGTTCTCATGCAAATGGCAAAAAGCATAAGCCCCACTGAAGCAGATTCTCTGTCATCAGAACTAGACCCACTGCTTTCTTTCTGGGGGTACGCAGCGGGTAAACATACCCCTAAACATTTTGCGTTGCCCCAACTGACGGACCGATATGCCAGCTGTCTCCGCAGTAGCAGCACGGACTGGAGCTCTGTCATTCTCCCTACTGGTGCCTGGGGAGGGGAGTCTGGGGCGGCCGTGGTGGAGGCGCTGGCGCTGCTCCTCCTCGCTCAAGCCGGCGAACGCTCGCCCTTCCTCGCTCAAGCTGACCCCACTGCTGCTGGGGGTCTTCCCGTCCTCTCAGCACCGCCACCTTGAGTCCCTCGTCCAGGGTTTAGCGGGGAGGAAAGGTGCGAGGAGAGAGGGACCAGCCAAAATGAGAGTACCCCTAAACATTAAGAAAGAAAAAAAGCACTGATTAGGCCTACATATATTTTGTAGCTATTTTATTTATTTAACTTAACTATTTATACGGCACCTTTTCACAACCAGACCAGTGGATTTTCCATGGCACTTGTCTAGTAGTTGTTTTTCACTTGCACATTTTATTAATGTTTGTCGTTGACACGTGAAGGCAGATTCCCCATTGATCTTACTTAGGCACCTGAATAAAGTTATAATAAGCAAAGACTGGATGCAGCTGACCATTTACCAAGTGATGACTTCCCATAGAACGCATGTTGATGACTTCCGTTGCTGCCAAGCAACAGGGAAAATTTTCTCGCACACCTGTGCAAAAGGAGAAAGCTGAGGAAGCAGGGAAGTGTTCTAATTGTTTCCGTCCCATGGTTGTGTATCACAGACCGTGTGCTTCCGTATCGTGTCTTGGACAGGGTGTGAGCTTTGGATCAGGAACACAACCAGCTCTGTCAAGAAGCTGCACTCTCTCAGCCTAACTTGCCTCATGGGGTTGTGAGAATAAAATGGGATCAACATCACGTAATCCAACCTCAGCTCACTGAATGAAGAGCCACATACAAATCTGAAATAGGCTTTAGTAAATTCTCAGTTGATAGACAAGCAAAATGCTTTCCAGAGCCTTCTGAGATTGTGAGACCCTGTTGCATTTGAAACACGAAGTAGTTTGTTTTGTTTGAATCCACTTTGTTCATTTAGTAGAGAAACTGATCTAATTATTCAACCAAGGCAGGCACCTGAGCATCTTTCCAAAATGCTAGGGTGATGAACGTTTTTAATTTTATAATTCTAAAGGTTTTTGTTTTTTTTTTGTAGGCTGTTCACTGAATTTTGATTCCCGAAGAGCTTTTCGGTGTCCCTAATTCGTGGCTCACCAAGTTTGTTAAAATGAGTTGTTGTTTTTAACTTTGAGCAGGATTCCGAGAACTGGTTCTGCGCAGACAAGGGCCATGCAGTCTTCTGCTTCCTGAAAAGCAGCTCCACCATAATTTGTGGCAGACCATTTTTTGAAACTCTGAGGTGTTGTCGTTTTTAAACACCACCAGACGTGAAAAGTAGCTGTTTGGATCCTGGCCTTTGCTGTGGCTTTGAAAAAGAAGGATATATGAACAATATCATTTCTAAAAACTGTGTGTGTGTGTTACTTTAATGGAATTTTATTTTGAAACAGAGTTAAAAAGAAACCCAAACTCAACTCTACACATGCACAACACAGCAAGGTTACTAAAGGAATTAAGAAACTCACAGATTACAATCCTTACTATATTGTGCTTTGGGAGAACTAGCTCACTAACTATATTATTAATAATTTAATTGGTATACCATCCTTCATGTGAAGATCACAGCGTGGTTGAAAACATAAATAATACAAAGCAAGAACACAAAATGCATAACAAAAACAAACCAATAAACCCCCTCCCACAAACACCATTGGGTGTTTATATATAAGTTATATATGACGTGTATCAGCATAAGATGGGCATTTGTACTTTATTGAAATTTGATTAGGAGTTTTAAGGGCTTGCATATAGAAAATGAGCAGAAATCATGGTACCATAATATCTCTTTAAAAACCAGGATTCCTCGTTGATTCAGTTTGTACATATGTCTCCCAGATTTTATTCATCCACTGGCATTTAGATGATTGTTGCAATACTTTAGATTGTGTGCTGTATGAAACTTTGTTGCTGTATGTGATTGCTTAAGAAGGTATATGCAGGAATCCATGGTCATTAGGTTCAAAATGATGAGGAAGCATAGCTTTGGGAGTTACCTGCAGTAGACTAATCTGGAGAAAATTCTGGTGGTAATCAGCAACCATTTCCTCAAACTCCTGCATTGTTGGACATTCACACCCTAGATGAAAGTATGAGCCAGTCTGACTGTATCCCTTAGAATAAAACCATAGTTTCAATGCAGGTCCCTGGTCAGCAGGAAGGGGCAGCAGAGTTTACTTGATTTTCCATCACCAGTGAGGTTCAGCATGGTGCAAATGCACTGGCAGAGCCAATCCAGTGCCCCCTGCTGGTGTTTGCACTGCACCCCTGCCTTGCCCCTCTTCCTCCCAGTAAGTCATAGCAACACCGAAAGCAGAAAGCCAGGTATGTGCCATCGCCTCTCCCCACTGTTGGAATATTCCGCCTGCTGAGAATTTTGTACAGTATTATGCTTCCTTTACATTAGTGTCGATTCCTAAAGTTTCAAAAGAACTCCGCAAAGGCATTTTTGTATTTTGAAAGGAGGCTTTCCAGAATTAATGTTTCACTTTTTAATATCAGAATACTAGGGGAAATCAGACAAGCATTATTAAATTAAATGCCTGGTAATTACACAGCACACTGTAAGTTACCAACACAATTAATTAATGAAACATCATAGAATTTCCTAAGAACCTCCATGTAGTGAGACTTGTGTATGCACATTTTCTTGAGGATATTCTGTTGCAAAAACCAACATTTCTCTCCTCACCTCCAATTCTTTAGTAAATTAATGCACTACATTAAATTTGCTGGCTTGAATTTCAAATGCAGATAACTTTTCAGAATTACTGTGCTGGTTATGATGGTGCTTTTCTGCCTGTAAACATCAGCGTCTTTTTTTAATCATTTCCTAACTTCATTTATGACTTATTTATATTTTCCAGGCCTCTGGAGCAAGTTCATCTTGAAGCTGGTCAGCCATTATGGAAACCATCAACATTCCAAAACAATATCTATCTTATCTTATCTATCTCTCTCTATATATCTATATATATATATATATATATTATTTAAAAAAGCAGCCAAAATCAGAGAAAAGGAACAGGGATTTAATACTTTTTTAATGATTATTTTTGTGAAACATGTACTCTTTTCATACGGGTGGCTTTTACAAGCAACTTTTATCATTGTTCCATTTCAAATTCTAAACCATTGTGGTTTGTGGCAGTGCTATGATTGTAATCCGATTGAGATATTTCACAAGTTGGAGAAGGATTCCATAATATTTTAAAAGAATCGTGTAAGATTGCCGATTTGGAATAACGTAAGTGGGTCAAGTAATTTTCCCTCGTGGTTATTTTAATGAGCATAAATCTTTAAAACTCAATGGATAATGACTGTTCTGGAGGGGGAAATCCTTCATAGATTTTTTTTTTGAAAAAAAGAACTGGGATGAATAATACATTAATCATGTTGGATTTTGCTTGCTTTTTCGCAATGGGATGCTAATAAGATCCAGTAAGTTCAACTTAATCCAGTTTTTTTCCTCATTAACACATTAGACAATTTATATCTAACACATTTTTAAGAAAACCTAACCAACTCCTCAGGTATTTAGATATTGAGACAGCCCCTGAATCTGTGAAGGACAAACTAAAGGCATATGAGGGAGGATGAGTTTTATATTATGCAATTTTTGTCCTCTTTCACCTTATCATTTCCCCTTGAGTTCAGTATCGTCCTTTGCACATCATTGTTCCTTTGAACTACGCAAACTCTTTAAATAAGCAGTTGGACAGCAGGCTTCAAAAGCTCGGCCTCGGATATATACATTACGATATATCTTTATTGTCACTGTCCCATGCAGGACAATGAAATTGTTCCTCCATGACTACATGGAGAGAGAGACCATACACAACTATACACAGAAAGAAAAATTAAGTACTGTAAGTCATTTAAGTTTCTCTTTACGGTTGGCAGTGGCGTAGCGTGGGGGGTGCAGGGGGGGCCGGCCGCACCGGGCGCAACATCTGGGGTTAGGGCAAATCCATGGGTTAGGGGGCGCAAATCCACAGGTTAGGGGGCACAAATCCATGGGTTAGGGGGCGCAAATTACTTGCCTTGCCCCGGGTGCTGACAACCCACGCTACGCCACTGACGGTTGGAACCATTTCTTGGTCTTGGTTTTCATTGTACGTTTGGTTATTAGTGGAGTACGGTGGGGAAGAGCAGACAAATCTTTTGTGGGTGGGGTGGGGAATAATGTCACTGCCTTAGTATCTAAAGCAGTTCTTGAAGTGGTCTCTGTGCATTCAATGCTCATGGTACCTGAGTGCCACATGAATACTTCAGAAACTTCCAGACAGCAATATTTTTGTCCTATTCTACCTTTCCCACACTCCGAGAAGGAAGGATCGAGCTGCTGTCTTGGTTATTGGAGTGGCGAGACACATGTTGTGGTGGCAGAGGCCGTATCCTTAAGCACGCCAAATGCCTATACAGTGGTACCTCAGGTTAAGTACTTAATTCGTTCCGGAGGTCCGTTCTTAACCTGAAACTGTTCTTAACCTGAAGCACCACTTTAGCTGATGGGGCCTCCTGCTGCCACCGCGCCGCCGGAGCCCGATTTCTGTTCCTGAAGCAAAGTTCTTAACCTGAACCACTATTTCTGGGTTAGTGGAGTCTGTAACCTGAAGCGCATGTAACCTGAAGCGTATATAACCTGAGGTACCACTGTATAGGGAGTGGGGTATTTGAAGCATGGCACTGGCTTGCGGAAGGATGTGGATGCTCCCCCCTCCAAAAACTGCTTCAGCCCATAGCCCCCCGTCCAAAATCTTGGTCCCCACCCAGAGAAAAGGAGACGTGAGACAAAAAACACTAAAAGAAAAGGGTTCAGTGGCCTTTGTTCTCCACCCATATTGCACTTTAAATCGCCTCCGATCTTTCCAGTCCCTAGGAAGTTGGTATAGCCCCTATACTTGGACGTAGTTCTGCTGTTCGTGTCTGGCTGTTCCTTACCATAGTGAAAACACGTGGGAATATCTCTTGGGGTTCTTCATTGAAAGAGTTGAGGACGTTCAGTTTACAGTACAGCCATTTTATGCCTGTAGATCAGCAGCGGGGAACTGCTAGGCCACCTGAATTTAACCCGCAAGGCCATTTTGGGCAAACTGCGTCTACCTGTCACTCACTTGACAGCTTATGTGTTAAGATCCCTTAGTGCTATCGGTTCTCCTATATGGGGTCTCAGCACTCAGCACCATAGCACTAACATTAACTGGAAATTTTGGCTGCTGCCTTTTGCTGTGAGAGCGCGGACAGAGGCATATCTCTGATCTTAGCGCTGTGGTTCCACACCACTAAGACAGGAAATGAGACAACCACTGCCTGCTCTCTGAAACTAAAAGGCAACATTTCCGCCCATCCTGAGAGCCTAACTTTCAAAGGCTTAATCCGGTGCCTCGAAATTCCTTCAAAGGTTAAAATCTTATGCTACACCAGCTCTTTAAGTAACTGGGATTTCTTAGAGAGAGAGCGCCCTTTCTAGGTAGACAGGCTTCCCATTAGATGTACCGTATTTTTCGCTCTATAAGACACACCAGACCACAAGACGCACCTAGTTTTTGGAGGAGGAAAACAAGAAAAAAAATATTCTGAATCTCAGAAACCAGAACAGCAAGAGGGATCGCTACACAGTGAAAGCAGCAATCCCTCTTGCTGTTCTGGCTTCTGGGATAGCTGCGCAGCCTGCATTCGCTCCATAAGACACACACACATTTCCCCTTACTTTTTAGGAGGGAAAAAGTCAGTCTTATAAAGCAAAAAATATGGTATGTCCTAGTTTAACAGTGCAAGGTTCTCGTAGGAAAGAATTGAGAGTGCTCTCTGCATTCCTTACATGGCTTTCTCATACAGCAGGTCAGGTAGCAAGACTTCTTTTGAACTATATCATTTTAAATAGCAAGGGGTATTTGTGTTTGTGTGTGTAGGTCACATGTTTGAACAAACCCAGTCACCATATGTCAAATACGAGCATGTCAGGCTGGGCTAGAACTCTTCTCCCTGACATCTCGCCCTGTAGTCTGAAGTCGAACAGGAACAATTGTAGGCACCTCACCTGCCGCTTGTGTAGGCCAGAGAGTGGGACCTTTACAGATAGACATTGCTTTCCAGAAGCTTCCAAAGTTTGACAGGGCTCAATCCCCATTAATGCAAATGCACAGAGGCCTCCTGAAGAACTTCATTACGAGTTAATTAGCTTTCATCTATCCAGTAATAAGAACTTGACCATTTTTATATGTGTTAAATTCCTTTCTTCATTCCTGAGACTTTACATAATGAATGCTAATATTCCATTGTTTGGCTTATTGTAATAGTAAATGCTTACAGTGTAATTGCAGAGAATAATTTCATGATCTGTTTATGCGATATATTCCGTTTTGTTACAATTTTTTTAAAAGAACTATTTTTGTTAATGTAAAGTTAAATATTTCAGAGCAGAATTTTTAAACTTTATTGCACTAAATGCAAATGTGGAGAGAGAGAAGTAATGCCTCAATGGATGGATCACTCCTTAAGAGAATCTTTTTCTTTCTTTCTTTTTTGGAAAAAGAGAGCTATTGTTCTAGATAAGCTTAGCTAAACGGGTGCAGACACCCAGTAGAGTTGAATGGCCACCAATTTTTTTTATTATAAATGGCTGTTTTGATTCTGTGCTTCCTTTCAAAGGATCAGACCTTTTAAAATTGCTGCTGAAGAAAACATAGCATTCTGTAATTAATTGGTGGTCTTTGCTGTGTAACTAAACGCTTCAGTTTCATTTTTATAAATCATCTGACATCTTAAAACCTTTTCAGACTACTTGCAATAAATTTCAGGACAAGTTTAAAAAAAGGGGGGGCAATAATCCTTTCTCGGTCGGTCACAGAAACCATTCATGGAAGTACATTTTAAGACTAGGAAACTAGATTAGCCTCTGTTCCTGCTAACACTATAACCCAACGTGCTTAACTTTTCCAACATAATTATTGCCATGAAATCTTCATTAGGTGTTTTGACATGAATCAACGTTGAATGCATGTGTGTTAGCAGGAACCAAGGCGTTAGTCTAGGCTTAAACTAGAGCACTGCTTTAAGTCTCTTTTAATGTATATATTACATGTTACTGTAAGGATATTTAGGAGGAGAAATAAGAGGAGCCTTAATTTGTTGGAGGAAGTGCCGTGGCACTGGGTTTTGGACACCGTTTGCTTCGGTCACTGGGAGTATGGCAACAACAGTGGGAAGAAGACCTGGGCTCAGCAGGTTGAAAACCACAGAGGCTGGATCCCAAAGCAAGGAAAATGGGTCACTTATATGCAGCTCCTCTGAGGTTAACTGCCGTTAACCTGTTTTAGAAAGGATCACTCGAGACGGGAGGCTTGGATTTGGCTCACCTTGGACATCATCCGAACACCTGCGTTGCCAGGTCCCACCAGCTTGTGTTCCCTGCTTGTCGGAAGCCCTGGGAAAAGAGAGATGCTTTTCCGGAGTTTGAACTTGCAACTAGAATTGTAATCAGAAACAAAAATTTTGTATTTTTGTATACCTTGATTGTGCAGCATTTTTATATACAGGTCCTGTTTTACAAATAAATTTGGTTTCTTAACATGGTGTTTAAAAAGTTTTGTGGCTATTACTTCCCTCAGGCAGCTGCAATCTTCAAAAGACGCTACTGTGCAAATGGCAGCTGATGTGTGAACCCATGGCCCCAAGTGTTCATCCATGTGCAGATGCTCTGGTCATGCTACCTGAAGCCCGGACACCTCTCAGATACACTTCTGAGTGTAGACGAATCAGTATACTTGGCCAAGTATCAATGTATTAGAACAGTAACCAATCAAATATTAGTAATTTCAAGAGGGGCTGTATTCTATAAGACTTCATCTTATGAAGGAACATCAGAGGGCACAACGGCTATGTGTTTGGTGTTAAGAAAGTTGTTTTAGAAAAGAAATGTGTGCCCTTAACTTGTGTGTCCTTAAGTCTCAGCCCCTTCCAATTAATCGCTTAAAGTTTCAGATTCATAATCTAATGACTAAAACAATTAAATATTGCAGCCCTTCTGTGTTTTCTCAGTAGGGTAGGAGAGCTGGGACAAAATTCACATCTGGCTCTTTGGTTTCAGATAGTATGTGGGCAGATGAGTCTAAAAAGCCCAGGATACAATTTTTCATGGCTATGGTGGCTCATTTACCAGAAGTAATGTATTTACTTCTGGATTCAGGGAGGTAGCCATGTTGGTCTGATGCAGTCGAAATATATAACAAAATAAAAAAATTGTCCAGTAGCACCTTAGAGACCCACTATATTTCTTCTTGGTATAAGCTTTCGTGTACATGCATGAAAAGCTTAGTGTGTATCTGAAGAAGTGTGCATGCACATGAAAGCTTATACCACGAACAAACTTAGTTGGTCTCTAAGGTTCTACTGGACAGGGTTTGTTTTTTTTAATCTTTTTATGTATTTACTTCTGGTAAGTGTATACTGGATTCTGACCAAACTAAACCACCTCGAGAAAAAATCTTGAGCAGAGTAGCTCCCCTGGTGCAAACCTGGTCTATATAACAGGTTAACCACATGCTAAAACTTTTCCAGGCTGAACTACGGTACTTCAGGCTGCAGGTAAGGGGTGGCATTTTCAGGCTTCCGCATGAAAAATACGGAAAGATAACACACTGGGGATAAAGCTAGACTTGAGCCATTCTCTTGGACCATCTTCTTTTCCGCGAATGGGCTTGTTTGGTTTCAGTGCAGAAGATAACTGACTCATGTACGTGACCACCTTCGGCCTGAGGTGGTACAGTCCAGGAACAATTCCGCCATCTGATGAGCTGCTTGCCTTGATTGCATCTAAGGATCTGGCTCTGTAGTTTGCAAGTGGGCAGAGAGAGAAGAGCTTGATGAGGTAGTATTCTTAGCTGCCTTCAATCAGCTCTGTGAAGCAACTTGGATTGATTTTGCCTTTCATCTTTAACAAGCAGAAAGCCTATCTGCCCTCCCAAGGTCTTTGTGAGTTTGCTAGAGGGCAAATAGCAGGTGCGCTTCAAAAGCCAGCGCCCTGCAAGAAGCCCTAAGAGTAAATTGCTCCCCGCAACCCAAGGGGATGGGATGGGCTTCGGGCCCCATGCAGAGTTTTCCAGGCATAATTTTTTCAAAGCAGCCCCAGAGCACTGTCTCCCTCACTTTGCTGTGCTCTGTTTTGAGCAGCTACCTGAATTGGTTTGGCAATGAACCAAGCTATTCACTGATTGGCGGGGCAAAGAGTTTGGCTCTGTTGCAGCCCAATCAGAGAAGGACTTGCCCATCTCCCATCTGTGTAGCGCTGTCTGCTCTGTAGGGCATTTCTGTCAACCTTCCTGGTCTATGTTGGCTCCATTTGCTCCTCCCCAATGGTCTAATTAACTGGAGCAAGCCGAGCGGAGCCATCTCCTGCCTTCTTTGTTTACCGCAAGCCACTTAAGCAAGCATTTCTCACCTAAGGGGTTTTAATTTATCGGAGAGTGTTGCGTGCAGTCCAGACCATTGCGAAAATCCGCTGAATTATGGATGGTTTTCATCACACCAGTCAAGCAACTCAGGCCTCCTGCATATGTTGGGGAACCACATGCTGTGGAACTAACTACTCCTAAATGAGTTTATTTCAACTGTCAAATGTCATTTTTAGGGTGGTGGTTTGAGGCACAGAGCATTCTGGAGTACAATACAATTACCGTTTTGGAGAGGGGGGGACCGAGACCAGAGTGTGTTTTCATAAGCAATTTTTAAAATATGAGATAGAAAGTGGAAGTGAGCCATGTTTAA
Source organism: Podarcis siculus (assembly GCA_034642415.1). Taxonomy (NCBI): domain Eukaryota; kingdom Metazoa; phylum Chordata; class Lepidosauria; order Squamata; family Lacertidae; genus Podarcis; species Podarcis siculus. The sequence continues at coordinate 12,145,299 of JAXCMG010000032.1, forward strand.
ACTGAACTAGCAAAATGTCCAGTGGTGGCTGATGAAGTACAGAATTCAGGGAGGGAGGGTAGCCTGCAGTTTCTGGCAGGGCTAGTTTTCTAAAAAAGAAGAAGTGCCAGAACTGAGTTCCAGAGAGTTCAGGCTGAGGGGGAAAAGCTCTGGTTCTTGGCCAAATGTTTAGTTCAGATCCTTGGCAAAATGATTGGCCATCCCCAAAGCAGAAAGAGGGGAGGGATGGTGAGAAAAGGAGGGATGAAGAGGAAGACAGCACATACAGTGGTACCTTGGTTCTCAAACTAAATCTGTTCCGGGAGTCCGACTCCCAAAACCATTTGAAAACCAAGGCGCGGCTTCTGATTGGCTGCAGGAGCTTCCTGCACTCAATCAAAAGAAAAATGTTCGCAAACCAGAATGCTTCCAGGTTTCGGGCACCGATTTGTTCAGGAGCCAAGCCGTTCGAATACCAAGGTACTACTGTATTATTGGCTCTGGTTGTGCCACTGCTGGCTTCTGCCTTGATGCTCATGGTTCTGTCCAACAGATCACTTCTCTCTCTCCCTCTCTCTCTCCAGAAGGAATGTGACACTTGACAGAAAATAAGGCTTTCCACCCCAGCGTATGGCAAGGGCCAATGTACCGCAAAGAACCTGGAGCATCCAGTGTAGTGACGAGCACAGAGACACGTCACAGACCTCTTAGGTGGTGAACTTGCAGTTATCACTTGTTTCCCAAATACCGAGGCCCATATCATGCGAAAAGGGGGAGGGGGAAATCACATTCAACCTTATTCAGCGCACCTGGTACCAACTTCAGTCCTGGCTAGTGTACTGTCTGTACTTCAATGCTGGGACAGAGAGGAATGATGACCAGTTAAGCAGTGATGCTTGGGGTGGAAAAGACGGCAAATTTTGAAACCTGCTTCAAGTTCTAGGGGCCCGTGTCATTTTAGTCTTGTTAGATGGCCTCTGTAAATGCTGAATGTTCTCCTGGTGTCCTGGGGAAAACAGTTAGTTTTCAGTAGGTTTCAAGGTCTAGAATGCAATTATTTTCTACTTTGTCCCATGAAAGCCAAAGGTTATACCACTTAAGATCAGCCCTGAGATGCAGACTAAATGTACATCTTGTCCCTTGTGATTGCACATTTTGCCCCTGCCTAGAATGTCATGAGCGCCATCGTGGGCCATGCTTTCTGCAGTATAGCCCTCAACTTATGGTTCCTTCATTTTTATTGCTGTTGTCGCTATCATGTGACAGAGCTCAGGAATGGGCCTTTATATACAGATGAATGTACATTTTTACCAATGGACATTTTGCATCAGCCAAGGGCAAAAGTTTAAAATAAGGTTAGCATTATTGTTATTGCTACTATCAACATTGGGTGTATGGGGTGTCAGAGGAGGGGTAGTACCTCTGATGGGGGACACATGTTCCTTCTGGGGTAGTTTGTCCACCTTTGGTCCTCACCCTGCACTGAGCATTCATCTGTGGCTCCTAGAAGCTGCCAGCATGCAACGGTGACCGCACCCCAGGAATGGCTTTGACAGGCTAGCTAAACCAAGAGAGGATAGCCAATGGGTCTCAAACCCTTGGTGAGTTAGGGACATCCCCTGTATGTGAAAACAGGCTCCAGCAGATTGGATGGACAAGACCAATAGTAGGTCCAATGGTCAAGGGGGTGGTTTCTGCATGTAGAGGGGCAGATGGGGCTCGTCAACCTGGGAAGGTAGCCCATCTAGGAGAATAAAAACTCTGATACTAAACCTCCACTACCTTGTGGCCATACTCTTCCATGAGAAAGTTTCAGGAAAGAATGGGTGTGCTGGTCCTGGGGGCTATCCAGAGGCGAGGTCCGAGTCCAGTCCAAGGTTGAGGGTGTGTTATGGAGGCTGTCCGTCAAAGCTGTAGCTGGGTCCAAGGTGAGGTCAGGTGAAGTCAGGAACTCTGGCAGAAGAGCAGGACAGGGTGCAGGCAGGAACAGGCTACCAACAATGTTGCTCCTGGGAGTGGGGCTGGCTGGCTTTTATCTGTCCCGAGGCATAGGGCGGCCCCGATCCACAGGTGACTCGCCTCTCCTGGCCTGGAGGCAAGCACTCCTCCTGCAGGAACTTAGTTCCCTCAGCCTCTCTGCCCTGAGCCTCTGCAGCTCAGGAGAGGCTGGAGGGTTACCGGATCCAGAGGTAACCTCCTCTTCCCCTGACGGGGCTGAGAGTGGAGCACCTGCAGGCAATGGGTTCTCCATCACCTCAGGAGCCAGAGCAGACTCAGCTGGTGCCTGCACCTGAGGATCCAACACAGGTGAGGACCCTTCAGGCTCAGGCCCCAGCCCCGGCTCAGCTGGTTCTGGAGGCGGGGACTCCTGTGCAGGCTGGGATTCCCCAGGTTCACCCTCTGAGTCCGAATCCCAGGCCATCACAATGGCTAAGCAAAAATCCATACCCACTGCCTTGCCTCCTGCCATGGGCCAGGAGTCGGCTTCACCTGCTCAGAAGTGACTCCACCTGCTGCTGATCAGCCTTCTTGCTCCTCATGAGAACCAGCTGGCTCCAGCTTTCTTAAGCAGGGTTTCCAGCCTCAGTTAGTTACTGGAAACAACATTTATCATTCCTGGCCACAACTTGCTGCTTCTTGTGACCTTGGACCCTTGGCCTTCTTGGCCCTAATCATCTGACTATGTGAACTGAGATACTCCTGACCTTAGGACTGGACTGGACCTTGTATACGGACTCTGCCTCCAGGCAAGTATCCCCCTGAGACTCGACTGATTGGCTTTTCCCTCCACTGAGCTCTGTCGTGGCTGACAGCATAGGACTACGACACCTCCACTTCGGGAGAATAAAAGGTTAAACCAGGCATGGCCCAACTTGGCCCTCCAGATGTTTTGGGTCTACAATTCCCATCATCCCTGACCACTGGTCCTGTTAGCTGGGGATGATGGGAGTTGTAGTCCCAAAACATCTGGAGGGCCAAGTTTGGCCATGCCTGGGCTAAACCCTACAGAAATCCAGATTGGGGTCCCTAAGACAATTGGCTGGTGCCTTGGATGGTACACCTCCTTCCAGCAACTCCTTGCAGCCAAGCTAGTGCCGAACGTATTGCTCTGCTTTCCTTTGGACCACATCAATGCGGCCGAGCATCATTGTCATCTGGGCAGCCCAGGACTTCCATACACACCTGCGTCACTTTGGTGCTGCTAATGCAAACATTTGACTTCACTCCCAGAAGCACACTCCATTGTCTCTGGAGACAGATGGACGCCAACAACAACATTACTATTAACATAATAAAATGGGTGGCAAAGGCAATGGTCTTGTGGCCCCTTAACCACTAACAGGCCACACTTTTTGTGGGCTAGAGGTCCCTCCATCAGATGTTAGGTAGAGGATTCCAGCTTCTGCACAGCCTCGTAAGTTCTCCATGGCCCAAACAATGCCATTTATCTTTGCTTCAAGTCTCAGTGCCTTCTAATTTGTACAATCGTGCCCTGAGGAGATTTCTATTTAGGTTCGGAAGTCATTCACAGTTTGTCAAGGCTGAAACCACTTGGCTCTGTCAACTTCAGCCCTGCCAGCTTTCTAGAAACACAGCAGCGTATCTGGTACTATTAATTACAAAGGCAACGTCTTGGAAGGCAGGGCCAGCTAGATCCATGAGAGGCTGCAGTCCTTAGGCCTTGTTGACATGTTACACTTGCTTCTGCTACCTGGTTCAATGGCTGGCAGTGAAACTGGAAGCGTTCCACTTATTTTGTTTTTAAAGAACTGTTATATGAATCTAAGGTCTCAAATATATAAATGAAATGTTCATAAATGTACCAGGCAAACCACATGTCTGAAACAGTATAGGAAAACCATTTTGACTCTTTCAGTGACCTCAAATATTCCTCTGCAGTTTGGGTGGAAATGGGAAAAGCCTCCCCGTTGTCTCTGTGCTCACAAATCCTGCCTTAAGGGCACATTTGGGTATGATGAATAGGGTGAGCCTGTGACCTGGATTCTAAAGTATTAGCCATCACAAAAGAATGACCAGACTGCCCAGGTAATCCAATCATTGACCATTAACAGGTTTCCTGCCAGACAGGATTCTGCTTTAGACCACCCCTTCTGTGATGCATGTATGATGTATTGGGGGGGGTGGTCTGGGGCTACAGGGTGGCAATTTCAAAAGTCTTTATAAGGGCTTGCGCACCATTGTTCTGGGTTCCTCTTCCCTCCTGCATGTGGTGAGTGAGGACCCTGTTGCAACAGTTCAATAAAGATCAGGCTTACTAGCTGCTTTGCTTCTCAATAGTCTCTGGTTGGCCTCTGTTATTTTCTCCTACTATTGGGAACCCACTTAAGGACTCTATACAGGCTCTTGGACACCCCATAAGGGAAAAGGAGCAGGTTTTGTTTACATCAGAACAGATCTCTAGGCTTGAGCTTCAGCCATTTCCCAATGTTGCAGTTTGAGCATTAGTGCTTTGCTTAGAAAATTTCCCAAAATCCTGGAGCTAAATGTGGCCATTTTTGATCAACACTGTCTGAAAGAAGGATAGCATTGAAACAAATTGTTCCTATGGCCCCAGTTTTACATGCACACCACACAGGAGAAGATTCCCTTGCACTTCAAGGCATTCCATACCATGCCTCCAGATAGGCATCAGTCAGATTTTTCCAAGTTTATTATCGGTCAGACAAATGAGCTGATCTGGTGAAAGCATGGCAGATCTTTATTATTCTGTTGCAACAAGTTGTGGACCCTGAACAAAGGTATGCAAGAACTTTAAAGGCTTCGGAAATTGCCCTGCCCCTTAGTCAAGGACCACCCAAAAAGCATCAGACACTTGTCACAGAAAGAGGCGGTCTGCAACAGAAATTTGAGAGTGTGGCTTGTCTCCTGTCTGTCAAGATATCGGATAAGGTTTTCTGAATGCCCTATCTTGGCCAATCTGGGCCATCCTTTCGAAATGGGAAATTCCATAGTTCCTGAATCCCCATTCATAAATTTACACCTATTAATAAACAGAAAGATGCTCTATTGACATGTCTGTTCCGCTTAACAGATACTTGCCAGACTCAGTTTTGCAGAGGGATAAGTCCCTTAATCCCAAGCAGTTTATAGCACTTTATTTACAGGATTTACAGGCAAAAGAACTATTTTGGAAAGGCATTCTTTCCCAGATACATCCTACTGCAGAGAAATACCTGGGGTCATTTAAGAGAGTCAAAATGGCTTCCGGATTGTTCACCTGCACCATTTCAGAATATGGTTTGTGTATCTTGGGACGTGGGTAGCGCTGTGGGTTAAACCACAGAGCCTAGGACTTGCTGATCAGAAGGTCGGCGGTTCGAATCCCTGTGACGGGGTGAGCTCCCGTTGCTCAGTCCCTGCTCCTGCCAACCTAGCAGTTCGAAAGCACATCAAAGTGCAAGTAGATAAATAGGTACCTCTCTGGCGGGAAGGTAAACGGTGTTTCTGTGCGCTGCTCTGGTTCGCCAGAAGTGGCTTAGTCATGCCGGCCACATGACCCGGAAGCTGTACGCCAGCTCCCTCGGCCAATAAAGCGAGATGAGCGCCGCAACCCCAGAGTCAGCCACGACTGGACCTAATGGTCAGGGGTCCCTTTACCCTTTACCTTTACCTTATGTATGTGCACCCACGCTGCATATTTATGAACATTTATTTTATTGTTTTTGACACCTTAGAATTCATGCAACAGTGCCTCCATAGTAACTTAATATGCTTTAGGCAGGAAGCCAAGAGCTCACAGGGGAACTGCAAAGGTGTCGCTCTACAGAGGCTGCTGTTCTTCCTAAGTCTCCAGGCAAGCTAATGTCTGCTTTCCTTTTTTAATCTGCTACCTTGAAAGCATTGCCTAAATATTTCATACGGAGAAGAAAGTATTACATAATGAGCAGCTATTTTAATTGCTAATTACCTAATTGATAGTTACTTTATGGCTTAATCTAAGGAAGAAAAGAAAGCTACCCTCCACTCCTTTCCTGCTCCACTTCTCGGTCTTTAAGATGAGGAGAGAGGCTGCAAGATTCCTCAAAAGAGGAGAAAAGCAAAGTGGCAAGTTGGCAGAACAGGAGTGGGGCCAAATGTGGCCCTATCTGGCCCCTGGGCCTCTTTCCAGGCCCCACCCTCAGACTCTCCCAAGTGTCCCAATTTTCCAGGGACAGTCCCGGATTTACAGAAGCCATCCCAGTTTCTGATTTGATCCCAGAATGTCCCGCTTTTCGGTAATACATCCCTATTTTCATTGGAGAAATGTTGGAGGGTATGGAGTTATTTGCTCACCTTGCCATCTGAAGGCAACCCTGTATAGGGAAGGTTTTTTAATGTTTTTAATGTTTAATATTTTATTACATTTTTATATATGTTGGAGGCTACCCAGAGTGGCTGGGGCAACCCAGTCAGATGGGCAGGGTAATAATAATAATAATAATAATAATTTGTTATTTGTACCCCACCCATCTGGCTGGATTTCCCCAGCCACTCTGGGCGGCTTCCAACAAAGTTTAAAAATACATTAAAATGTCACACATTTAAAACTTCCCTGAACAGGGCTGCCTTCAGATGTCTTCTAAATGTCAGGTAGTTGTTTATCTCTTTGACATCTGATGGGAGGGCATTCCACAGGGCGGGCGCCACTACCGAGAAGGCCCTCTGCCTGGTTCCCTGTAGCTTTGCTTCTCACAATGAGGGAACCGCCAGAAGTCCCTCGGCGCTGGACCTCAGCATCCGGGCAAAATGATGGGGAGACGCTCCTTCAGGTATAATAATAATAATAATGGAATAGGACGTCCCTATTTTCATCGGAGAAATGCTGAAGGGTATGTAACAGTGTGGTGGCAACTACCAAAAGTTGTCATAGGAGTAAGTAACTGTCAGGTGCTGCCCTAGGTCCCAGCTCACAAAGGACCAACGCCAGTCCGTTGCTATTTACAAAGGTCTTTATTGAAGTTCAGTTTCCATTTTAAAGCCGCGGCGCGCAGCCCTACGTCTCAAACCCTAGACCGTTGAAGCTCCGTCTGACTCTCCTCCCCCCAGACACCAGTTTAAGACTCTAGCCTTGCTCCACCTCTTCCTTTGCTCCTTCCTCCTCTGGGTCCGCCTGTCCGCTGGGGTTTTGCCCTTTCTGGACTCTTCTGACGCTGAGTCCCCTGATTCTTCCCCCTCCCTCCGGCGGGCTTTAGGACCTGGTTCCCCATCCGGGTTTCCTGCTGTCCCGCGCGCCTGTACATTTGAACTTGGCGCGCGCGCCCAGCCGGCAACCTTCCTCCTGACCGTTACACTGCTCCTGTCACTGCTTTCCCCTTCGGGGAGGCTAGCTGGGCTCCCTGCTGGAAGAGACGCTGGCCCCGATGCATGTGACTCTTCCCCCCCACTACGCTCTGGTGGGGAAGCTGGTCCTGATCTCCAGCTGCTGCTTTGGGAGTCCCCGCTGGCCTCTTGTTTCTGGTGCGTCCCCCCTGGGACCCCCCTTGCCCTGGCCATAGGCGCCCCCTTCTGGGAATCTTCTGATTCGCTGGAGAAGCTCATGGAATCTCTCAGTTCACTGTCATACTCCCCTACACTTCCCTCAGATTCTTCCCCTTCGCTCTCCATTCCCTCTCTTCCCTGTGCCTCTGCTCCTGAGCCCCTGACAGTAACCATTGTAAATCAGTTGTAAACTCAATGTGATACAGATAATATTTATAAAAATATTCTGCCTGGGAAAAAACCAGTCTGGGTGCGAGGGGGTCAGTTGTGTACAACTATCTGAATGCGTGCTCCCAATATTCAGCAGCCTCAGGGCAAATGCGATAAGGCCTGCGCATCGTGGTGTTTTCGAATCGGCACAGCTTAATCTCATATCATTTCCTTGGTCCAGTAATCACAGTGTCTGGCGATGCTAAAAAGCTCAGAGAATTACAAAGATTCCAGCTAAATGGCTAGATTAGCCAATCACTGCATTGCAAGTGGGCATGAAATAAATAGCTTTTAGCCTGAGATGGCAATTACTGACACAAAATTGAAGCATGGAAAGGAAAGGGAAAGCGAAGTGACTCGGCTGCTCTGAAAACTTCACATTAGGGCAATGCCTTTAATTGGCTGGCCAGAACATCACAGAATTATGTTCAAGATTCCAAGGTCTCCAAAACTCTTCTGCAGGCTTGATGGCAAACAGGTGAGAGAGGGTTAATTGTGGTTGTTCCAATATAACCAAGCTCATTGCTGCAAATAAGTAACCAGTTTAACTATGTTAATTTCCTCCACCTGCTAAGTAAAGCTACTGAGTTTGGTTTCATTTGGGGTTGTTGCTTTGTTTGTAACACATCCACTCCACCTACAATTAAGCTCTACCTTTGATAACACAAAAGCTAGTTTCTCTGTTCTCTTTTTATCCACCTCCAAAGGAGCCTGTGTTTTTCACCTTCAGAACAGGAGGCCTAGATAAGTGCAGGGTTTTGTATTTGCCCAGCTAGGGAAACAGACTTCTGCATGCTTCTGTTTCTCAAGAAGAGATATCAGTGCAACATGATGCCTAAATAGTACGTAATACAACATTGTTGTTGTTTAGTCATTTAGTCGTGTCCGACTCTTCGTGACCTCATGGACCAGAGCACACCAGGCACTCCTGTCTTCCACTGCCTCCCGCAGTTTGGTCAAACTCATGCTGGTAGCTTCGAGAACACTGTCCAACCATCTCGTCCTCTGTCGTCCCCTTCTCCTTGTGCCCTCCATCTTTCCCAACATCAGGGTCTTTTCCAGGGAGTCTTCTCTTCTCATGAGGTAACCAAAGTATTGGAGCCTCAGCTTCAGGATCTGTCCTTCCAGTGAGCACTCAGGGCTGATTTCCTTCAGAATGGATACGTTTGATCTTCTAATGCAACATCATTTATACTAAATGGTACCCAATGCAGCATAATTTGAATATCTGCTGTTTCCCAGTCTATCCATCTTAAGATACTTACAGGAAGCAGACAGGGATATAGCATTACCATCAGTCAAAACCACACACATAACTGGCCCATTTATTTGCTATTTAGCCTGTTGAAGAATGCTGGAGAAATCAAAAGCTTGCATTAGGCCTTGCTTGCTAGGGCTGATGGGAGTTGTCTTTCTCGGTAGTGGCGCCCGCCCTGTGGAACGCCCTCCCATCAGATGTCAAAGAGATAAACAACTACCTGACATTCAGAAGACATCTTAAGGCAGCCCTGTTCAGGGAAGTTTTTAATGTATGACATCTTAGTGTACCGGTATTTTTGGTCTTTGTGGAAGCCGCCCAGAGTGGCTGGGAAAACCCAGCCAGATGGGCAGGGTACAAATAATAAATTATTACTATTGTTGCGCGAAACAATTTGTGGGTTACCCAGAGCTAAATTACAAAGTAGTGTTTCCCCCCCTCTCCCCAAGAATCATGGGAACTGTAGTTTACCCCTCAAAGGGCATAATTCCCAGGATTCCTTTGGAAAAGTCATGTGTTTTAAATATGCAGGCTTAGACACATGCTTTGTACGCAGACCCAGTCCCAGAACAACTTTCTATCTCTCTACTTCTAGTTGTGGACAATATAGCAGTACCAAATCTATTTATTTTAAAGTATGTAAATGCTGCCTTTCCAAATAACAATTCATGGAATTCCTCTTCTAGCAGCGTGTAAGTCTGGGGTCTTTCCCAGCCTCCAAAATGAAAAGGGGCACAATTTGCATTGGGAACACTGTGTGTGAGGTGAAAGGGTAATTAATAATAATAATAATAATAATAATAATAATAAAATAATTCATTGTTTATACCCCACCCACCTGCCTGGGTTTCCCCAGCCACTCTGGGTGGCTCACAGCATATATCAGAACATACTAAAACATCAAACATTAAAAACTTCCTGTTACAGGGCTGCCTTCAGATGTCTTCTAAAAGTCAGATAGTTGTTTATTTCCTTGACATCTGAAGGGAAGGTGTTCCACAGGGAGGGCGCCACTACAGAGAAGGCCCTTCTCACTCATTCTACTGCTGGTCATGATTTCTCACCACCTTACTGCAGCTTTTGGGTGGAAGGAGAGAGATAAAGAACTAGTCCCTGTTTTTCACCTTAGCCCACCTCATAAGATCATTAGGATGAAATGGAATATTCACACCCTGCACACCACCCGGAGCCCTTGGGAGGAAAGGCAGAATTCAGCTGAGAAAAAGATCAAAGTCTCCTAAAATGGCATTTAACAGCCTAATCCTATGCTTGCCTACTCAGAAATAAGTCCCACTGGGTTGAACAGGGCTTGCTCCTAGGTAAGTTTGCATGGCTTTGCACCTTAAAGACAAGCTAAGGAGCTGCCTAGACAGTCCACCTGTTTGGTGCATGCCAATATGTAACGGGTCTCCCAAGTTATTTCAGGTTAATTAATCTGGGGAGAAAAGCTGCCGGATCTCGCATGCATGTGGCATTAAGTGTCAATTGCCTGAGCAGCTGTGTTCACACTCCAGCTAAGACTGAATGGCAGATCAGTAGGGATAAACCGCAAGTGTGAATGAGGCAATGAGCCCTTGCAAATTAAGTTGTAAAATAGCCGGTTAGCAACACACTGAGAATTGAGCATTGAAGTGTCGGGATTCTAGACATGCTTTGTCAGGTGGCAAATGCAAAGCCAAACTTTGCCTGTCCATGGCTGGCTGACCACAGGCAAAGCGAAATGCATTAGCTGGGCATAGAGAGAAAAATCCTATCCACCCTTTTCACCAGGCATAGGCAAACTCGCCCTTCCAGATGTTTTGGGACTACAACTTCCATCATCCCTAGCTAACAGGACCAGTGGTCAGGGATGGTGGGAGTTGTAGTCCCAAAACATCTGGAGGGCCGAATTTGCCTTTGCCTGCTTTCCACCGTATCTCTGTGGTCAAAGGAGGCCAAGTTCTTTTGGTTCTGTCTTACCCCCCCCTTTTAGCGTTATAGTCCACCACAACCCAAGGACACTGGGTAACTCTAGGTCTTCATGCAACTCTGTCTATGGTCTCTGGACAATACATTTCCATGAAGAGAAACCTAGAGGAGGTGTCGGATCGACTTAAAGTGACGTATACCATATTTTTCGCTCCATAAGACGCTGCGCTCCGGAGGCTTCGGGTTCCTTTTGCTGACGGGTAGGTGCCCCTTCAGCTAAGGCACAGCGCCCCTTCAGCGAAGTGGCAGGAGAAATGGAAGGGGCTCTGTTTCTCCTGCCGCTTCGCTGAAGGGGTGCTGCGCAGAGAGGAGGAGAATTTTTTTTTCTTGTTCTCCACCTAAAACAAGGTGCGTCCTATGGTCGGGTGCGTCCTATAGAGCGAAAAATACGGTGCTTGTCACACAGTTGCACAGCCAATGGCGTTTGCCCCCACAGGTTGTAGTGACAGCCACCAGTTTGGACAGCTGTGAAATTAGGCAAACTCATGGAGGATAAGGCTACTGTTATAAGAAAAAACTGTTCCTTTCTCCTTATGGCGTACCCAAGAGCCGTATAGAGTCCTTATATAGGCTCTCTATTGGTAGGTGAAAATAACAGAGGCCAACCAGAGAATATTGAGAAGCAAGGCAGCTAGTAAGCCTGATCTTTATTAAACTGTTGCAACAGGGTGCTCACCCCCCTCACCACGCAGGAGGGAAGAGGAACCCAGAACAGTGGTGTGCAAGCCCTTATATAGACTTTTGAAATTGCCACCCTGTAGCTCAAGGCTACCCCGCAATACATCACAGAAGGGGCAATCTATAGCAGAATCCTGTCTGGCAGGAAACCTGTTAATGGGTTTACCTGGACACCCTGGCCATCCTTTTGTGATGATAAATACTTAATTCCCGAGTCCAGGTCACAGGCTCACCCTGTTCATACCCAAATGTGCCCTTAAGGCAGGATTTGTGATCACAGAGACAATGGAGAGGCTTTGCCCATTTCCATCCAAACTGCAGAGGAATATTCAAGGTCCCTGAAAGAGTCAAAATGGCTTTAGGACTGTTTTCCTGTACTGTTTCAGACATGTGGTTTATATATTTATGTATGTGTTTGCCTGGTACATTTATGAACATTTATTTTATATCTTAGACCTTATAATTCTCATAACATCTACCAAAGGGCATACCGGGACAAGAGAGGTTGATCCATTTGGCAAGCAGAAATGATGGGACTATCACTTTAGTGCAACATTGGATGGCACCCCCGGAAAACACCCAGACTGTCATAAACATAAGTAGAAAACACTGTGTACTGACTGACTCATATTTGCAATATCAAGGTCCTTGTCTTGGAAGCACTAGACTTCTTTAAAAAAAAAATTATAATAATGTGCTGAAAACTGCAACTTCCTTACATCCGTCATGTGTTTATCAAAACCCATAAGAACAAAAATGTTAATTCTGGCACAAGCTTTTATGAACATCAGTAATTCAGAGTAATGCAGCAGACAGGAGTGCTGGGCTTGTATCATCTGGTAGGACATTGGCAGACTCAGCAGTTGTTGTTTTTTTGTACACTATAATTCCTACGAGTCATTGACCCAATTCCGGTCTACTCCCGTTTTAGAAAGGGTTAACTGTCAATATTTGTTTCCCACTGACAGTTGTCCAAGTGCCTGATCTGAGCCCTAGCCAGACCATCAAGGACCCTATGGGAGCTGGAAGTATCCAGAGCAGATAAGATCCTGCTCAGTGACTGGCCTGACACAAGATCAGGAGAGAATTCATCATTCTCCTTGCAATAGCTGTGCAGGGACATGACCTGGCCTCTTTCGCAGTCCTTGACCAGGTCTGTTAGTTTATCAGAAGACTGCATGGTCTCTGGATGCTTAAATCAACATCATCAAGGCTACAGCTGCTGCAGTGGCACTGAAGTCAGCGCTTGCCCCCTGCAGGTTGCAGCAGAGATCCTTCTGAACAAAGTAAACCCTGTCTGCCTCCATTCTGCTTCCTGGCCCTCTTACTCGAAGGAGTAAAAGTGCTGAGACTTTTCCCCTTGCACATCCACCTGAGTCTGAGCTTTCTAAATGAGATGAAGTATCCTAGTTCATCCAGTGAGATTTTGCTCAAGGAAGCAATTGGGTGGTTCACAAGACAGACCATATCAGTTTAGGTTTTTGAGAAACCTTTTATATAGAGCAGAGACATCACCTTGCCAACAAAGGTCCGTATAGTAAAAGCTATGGTTTTCCCAGTAGTGATGTATGGAAGTGAAAGCTGGACCATAAAGAAGGCTGATCGCCGAAGAATTGATGCTTTTGAATTATGGTGCTGGAGGAGACTCTTGAGAGTCCCATGGACTGCAAGAAGATCAAACCTATCCATTCTTAAGGAAATCAGCCCTGAGTGCTCAATGGAAGGATAGATCCTGAAGCTGAGGCTCCAATACTACACCTCATGAGAAGAGAAGACTCCCTGGAAAAGACCCTGATGTTGGGAAAGATGGAGGGCAAAAGGAGAAGGGGATGACAGAGGACGAGATGGTTGGATAGTGTTCTCAAAGCTATCAGCATGAGTTTGACCAAACTGCAGGAGGCAGTGGAAGACAGGAGTGCCTGGCGCGCTCTGGTCCAGGGGGTCACGAAGAGTCGGACATGACTAAATGACTAAACAACAACAACAATGCTCAGACCACCATGAGAAGTCAACAAAGAGCTAGAAATGAGGAGATCCATTTCACTAGACATATCCGGGGTGTTGCAGGTCCCATCAGTCCTTGCTAGTATGGCCAATAGTGAGGGATGGTGGAAACTGTAGCCTGACAACATCTGGGACAACATGCCACGTTGGCTGCCTCTGGTTACCACATTTTTTTAAGTCCACAATTCCTGGAAAACCCAAAATGAGCAACAAACTACCTAAAGCTGTAATCTCATAGCACCCTCTGCTGGGTATTTGTCTTATTGTCTGATAATTTTATTTTAAATATTCATAGCCCAACATGATCTGAAGGCAGGGTACAATAAAACGTACGTAAAGGGACAAGTGCATAATGCTAAACATTCAAACAGATAAAATTATAAAGTTGCTTAAAACTAGCATCTCTGTAAAAATCCCAGCCATACACTAGTCGTATCCAAAAGCCTAGGCAAACAACCATGTTCTAACCTGGCATCCAAACAAACGAAAAAGAGTTGGCATCTAGCGCATCTTGGATGAGGAATCCACTGCAGAGTCCAGAAAGGACACCGTAAACTCTGCAGTATCAAATGCTGAATCTATAATATGCTCCCCAAACACACAAGCTGTTGGGGAGGAGGCCCCCAACTTGGATGGACTTGAATAGGCAAATCCATGGAGGGATACAGCTATTGGGGGCTACCAGCCACAGTGGCTATGCTCCCCCTCCCCTGTTGGAGACAATATACTGTTCCTCTGAATCCCATTCATGTCTATTCAGAAGTAAGTCCCTTTAAGTTCAGTGGGGCTTGTGCCTAGGTAAGTGGGTAGAGGATTTCAGCCTTACTTGGAGGAATTAAAGGGCAAAAGTTACTAGCTGCATTTGGACTTAGCAGCAAACCATAGGTTGCCAGCTCTTGCACAAGAAATGCCTCATGCTTGGTGATCCCTCCTCCCTTCCCCCATGCATGAGAGTAAAAACTCTAACTTCTACTTAGCTGCAACTACCGTAGTTTGTCACTGCATTCGAATGCAGTAAACTATGGCTTGTACAAACCATAGATTCCACACAGATTGCCAGAAATCAGGACCCCAAACCTTGATTTGATTCTGCTTTGTGCAAAGCATAGTTTGCCACATTCAGACACAACAACAAAGTATAGTTTCCTGTTTGTGAAAAGCAAATGCTTCCAACTTTCTCCCCTTATATACAGAGGAAGGAAGGGGAAGGAACTTGCATGTAGACTAAAAGGCTCATGGTTTCCTGAACATATATCAATAAACTAGGGTTAGCTCTGCTGTTATGTCTGAATGCAGTCACTATCTCAGGCTTAATTGCCTAGCTAAAAATTGGGAGGGGCAGTGATCTCCCTTGTAAAGCTGTTGTGATAATAAGAAAATATTATTTGTATGGATCTAATGAGTGGCTGGGGAAACCCAGCCAGAGATGCGTGGGGTAAAATAACTTATTATTATTATTATTATTATTATTATTATTATTATTATTATTAGGGGTGCATAGGAGCCAACTCCCAGAGGCGGAGGGGTCTTTGCCCCCCCCAAAGTTGATAAGCATTGTTATTCAAATGGTGTGCATGCACTACATCATGTGATCAATTATGCGGGGGGGGGGGGTTACCTGCTGTCCCCCAAATATTTCATTCAAGTTGGCACCCCTGGTGGAGTGGGAGGTTAAAAAGAAGTTTAAACCTGAAATAAATTGTGCAATCTCTTTGACATTTCATGGAGCCATCAAATTCCCACCATTGTCTTATAAAACATTTTATTGTCTGAGAAACTCTAAATTCCCCTGACTATCCTATGTTATTTATTTGCCCAGAGTGGCTGGGACAGCCCAGTCAGATGGGCAGGGTACAAACAATAACATTATTATTTGAAGCACTAGCAGGCCAAAGTTAAATCCTACACATGTCAGATTTAAGCTACAATGCTATGCACACTTACACAGACATAAGTCTGACTAAACTCACTGAGAGTCACTTCTGAGAAGACATGTAAAGGATTTTGCTGGTAAGCACAATTTTATCTTTCCTGCTTAGCAGGGGGTTGGACTTGATGGCCCTTGTGGTCTATTCCAACTTTATGATTCTATGATCTCCCACTCTCATTGTACTCAGTGGGACATTAGTTCCCAAAAAGGTTACTCCGGTTTTCATTCATCACCTGAGCTCTAGGTTTAGGATAACGACAACATCAGAGGAATGAACATCTCAGTACATCGGCAAAGGCTGGAAGGCATTGTACAAGAGCTACAGCTGCCCGAGTAGAAGTAACTTCCCCTGTGACAAATTTCTTAAGACAGCCTGCATTTCCCCCTAAGGGTTTCGCTACAGTGCTGGTTGAAATGTTAAGCGTTAGTTCAAGGCTCATAAATTGCCAGGGACCTATAACAGTTGAACCTGCTCCACAATCATGTAATCACAGCAGCGGCAATGCACACAATGAAGACGCCAACTAGCAACCCAAGACATATTGAGGCAGACCCCAAAATAATGTGTTTTGTCTACAGCTACTTGATCTTGAAGTTCTAGGGGGAAAGTAGATTCTGCAAGCTTCAAGTTTGCCCATCTGTATTAAAAAAGTGATTTTACCCATAACCATTACCTACTATAGGACGCGGGTGGCGCTGTGGGTTAAACCACAGAGCCTAGGACTTGCCGATCAGAAGGTCGGCGGTTCGAATCCCCACGACGGGGTGAGCTCCCGTTGCTCAGTCCCGGCTCCTGCCAACCTAGCAGTTCGAAAGCACGTCAAAGTGCAAGTAGATAAATAGGTACCACTCTGACGGGAAGGTAAACGGCGTTTCCGTGCGCTGCTCTGGTTCGCCAGAAGCGGCTTAGTCATGCTGGCCACATGACCCGGAAACTGTACGCCGGCTCCCTTGGCCAATAAAGCGAGATGAGCGCCGCAGCCCCAGAGTCGGTCACGACTGGACCTAATGGTCAGAGGTCCCTTTACCTTTTACTATTACCTACTATGTGCAGTTGCAGAGATGATGGATGAATGTGTTCTAGATAGGATACAGGAGTCAGGCAGCACAGTCTTATGCAGATTGACTTGCAAGATCTGAAATCAATAGGGCTTCCTCCCAGGTTAGTATGTTTAGGACTTACAGAGGACTATGGTGAGGACCAGTGAGTCTAACCAGTGTCCTAAACTTCTTCTCAGAATAATCAGCAAGATTTGAAGGTACTGTGGCAGATGTTAAGGGAGTAATATTAATATTAATATATATTAATTGGTCTACTAAATGTGGCTAGGATTCCTTGAAGATGCACTGTGGCCTCTTGGGCTTGCTGATCGGAAGGTCAGCAGTTTGAATCCCCGCAATGGGGTGAGCTCCTGTTGCTCTGTCCCAGCCCCTGCCAACCTAGCAGTTCGAAAGCACACCAGTGCAAGTAGATAAATTGTTACCGCTCCAGCGGGAAGGTCAACGGCGCTTCCGTGTGCTCTGGCTTCTGTCACGGTGTTCCGTTGCGCCAGAAGCGGTTTAGTCATGCTGGCCACATGACCCGGAAAGCTGTCTGTGGACAAACGGCGGCTTCCTCGGCCTGAAAGCGGAGATAAGCACTGCACCCTATAGTTGAATTCAACTGGACTTGACTGTCCAGTGGTCCTTAATAATAATAATAATAATAATAATAATAATAATATATTATTGATATGTGCCACCCATTTAACTGGGTTACCCCAGCCACTCCGGGCAGCTTCTAACAAATTAAAACACATCAAACATTAAAAGACATCAAACCATTAAAAACTTCCCTATACAGTACCTCAGTTTAAGAACAGCCGTTTACAAACTATTTGGTTTATGAACTCCGCAAAACCAGAAGTAGTGTCCCGGTTTGCAAACTTTACCTTAGTCTAAGAACGGAAGTCGAACAGTGGAAGGGCGCTGGCAGCAGGAGGCCTCATTAGGGAAAGCACGCCTCGGTTTAAGAACAGTTTCGGTTTAAGAATGGACTTCTGGAACGGATTAAATTTGTACAGTATATAGAGGTACCCATGTATTGTTAATTTTGATAATATAGTGCTAAAGCTTTACAAACTTCTGCTTTAAGTATTATAGCCTTTTTAAAAAATTATTAAGGTTTATAGAGAAAAATACAAAGTTTAATATCTCTCCCCTCCTTTTTTTAACCAAACCAAGACTTTTATCTAGATACAATAAAAACACAAAAGGTTGGGGGGGGGAGAGAGAAAAATAAATAAATAAATACAGTAGTACCTCGGGTTAAGTACTTAATTTGTTCTGGAGATCCGTTCTTAACCTGAAACTGTTCTTAACCTGAAGCACCACTTTAGCTAATGGGGCCTCCTGCTGCTGCCGCACCGCCGGAGCCCGATTTCTGTTCTTATCCTGAAGCAAAGTTCTTAACCTGAAGCACTATTTCTGCATTAGCAGAGTGTGTAACCTGAAGTGTATGTAACCTGGAGCATATGTAACCCGAGGTACCACTGTAAGAGTAGAAAAGAGGTAAAAAGAGAAAGATAGAAAAATGAGATTCAGAAACTATAGTACTTTCAATTCTTTATATGTCTTCTTTAAGTTTTATAGCCTGATGAGAAGCTTTGGGGAACTCTAAAGAGGCACGGGTGCAAAAACAAAACAAAGCAAAACAGGCACCCTGTCTCCTATCTTGCTTAGTTTAGATCGTATCCTTGCTCAACAGCTCTTTATATGCACAGCTCAAATATATATATTTAGCTTCTCCATTTTTCAAGAGGTCGAGGAGCTGGCCTGCAGGGCAAGAATAAGATTAGAGTGGCTTCAGCCTGTTAACAGGACAGCGGATAATCCTTGTTGCATAATAGCTTTAGGAAATCCTGTGTTCTAATTGGTTGAAACATTTGTTTCCAGAGCCTGGTACTGCAGCATCAGCTGGAGACTGTTTATTTACTGAAGGAAGCCACAAATAGCAAGATTGGCCCTAAAGGAATATTAGCATTTGGGCATCCATGATGTATGTGAAGATCCTTCATGCTCCACGCCCCCCCTCCCCCCAGGTTGGAAGAGTAAGAGGCATGGAAAGATGTACTTATGACTAATTTGAACAAGTTTGTTTTATAATAACAGCACACGTAAGAGAAAGCCACAGTTCCTCTGCTCAGTCTTACTCCACACCCACTAGTGTTTGGGCTTGTATGGAGACCAATGTCCTAGACATCATTCATATCACAGACATGTTTCATCATTGCTAGAATACAACTCTTTTTTTCCTGAGAGCAACGCTAGCAGCTGTGGCTGTTCATACATGTGTGGGCACACACACATACATGTGTCCCTTATAGGATTGTTGGGAAGATCACTGAAATAATGCATACCCTCCAACATTTCTCTGATGAAAATAGGGATGATGATGATGATGATGATGATGATGATAATATGACTGGGTTGCCCCAGGCACTCTGGGCGGCTTCCAACATATATAAAAACATAATATGACATTAAACATTAAAAAAAACTTCCCAGTACAGGGATGCCTTCAGATGTCTTCTAAAGGTTGCATAGTTACTTATCTCCTAATGTGCCTGAAGCACTTTGTCCATATAGGAAAAGGGCAGTGCATAAAATTAGCATTCATTTAGCGTGCTCTAAGCAAGTTAGAAGGGACGTGGGTGGCGCTGTGGGTTAAACCACAGAGCCTAGGACTTGCCGATCAGAAGGTCGGCGGTTCGAATCCCCACGACCGGGTGACCTCCCGTTGCTCGGTCCCTGCTCCTACCAACCTAGCAGTTCAAAAGCACATCAAAGTGCAAGTAGATAAATAGGTACCGCTCCGGCGGGAAGGTAAACGGCATTTCCGTGCGCTGCTCTGGTTCGCCAGAAGCGGCTTAGTCATGCTGGCCACATGACCCGGAAGCTGTACGCCGGCTCCCTTGGCCAATAAAGTGAGATGAGCACCGCAACCCCAGAGTCGGCCACGACTGGACCTAATGGTCAGGGGTTCTTTTACCTTTAAGCAAGTTACACAGTCTCTCAATAATCTTAAATACTGACCTACCTTATAGAGTTGTTGTTGTTGTTAAAATCTGCATACCGCCCTATACCTGCAGGTCTCAGTGCGGTTCATAACATAAAATTGCAAAATAAAAACACAAAATACATTTACAAAAAACAAGAGCAACTCAATAATCCCTCCTCAATACATTTTTAACAGACGTTGGATGTCATTGGTTGTTTTAATATTTCTGTTGCAGACAGAAGGCTGACAGGAAGAATTACTTGCAGTGCTGTGGACAGGGCCAGCCCAATGCATTTTGGCACCTGAGGCCAACCACAAAATGGCGTCCCCATCCCTGGCCAGGGAAGAAGGGGTGAGTGAAGATCTACATCAGGAACAAGGGTGGGAGACTGCTGAGGAGGCAGCAGATCCGACCTGGAAGGAGCTCGCCACAGCCGTCACTGCCACTGTGGAAGTGGGAAAAGCATTCCTTGGAGGCCAGATCTGCTGCCCCTGTTCATTCTGCCGCCTGAGGCAGCTGCCTCACCTTGCCTCATGGGTGGGCCAGCCCTGGCTGCGAACCTTTATTAGCACGCAATCCCCACTGAAATAAGCACAGAGCCCAATGAATAGTCCAAACAGCAGAGGGCAGTGTGCAGGTGCTGGCACATTTGTTCATTATAATTTTTCTTTTTCAGATTGGGACTTGAGGCTGCAATCCTAAACACGCTGAGATCAACAGGAATTGATTTTATATTTAGACCTGCATGTAGAAATTCATACAGAACGCCAGTTTTATTTTTGCCTTTGCTCCCAGTGTTATAAATATATGCCACTGTAACTGTCTGCATGCTTTTACTGGTACATATTTCTGGCACAGAAAGCTGAAAAACCTTCTGCCTAGAGACACATGTTGGGAAGCTTCTGCTTAACTGTTCAAGTTTAATGGAGGTGTCGAGCGGTATGAGGTGCTTAAAGGGTGCTGGGAGCGGAAAACTTTGGAAGAGAGTGGTTTAGGCCATGCAGCATAATTCTGCTAATATTTCCTCAGGAGTAAATCCACTGGGATGTGCCACAGGGCCAACTATTGTCCACACCTGAAATATGTTATTGAAACAGGCATTATGGAGTCCGGATGCTCCAAAAGTGTTGTTTGTTTGTTTAAGGAAACCTGATGTCCACAGAAGTCAACCACACTTTGAAGGCCCATTTTCTTCCATGCTCTGGGCATTGAAGGTCAGCGATGCCCTTCACCCTCGAGGTCAAATTTAGCCTTATCCAAAAGTGTTCTCTATAAATATAGTCCAGGCTCAGAACACGAAGGCAGCTAAGCCCCACCAATAGATTCAGAGGCACTAAGGTCCTCATGGCCATATCAGATGGACAGATGTTTAGCAGAAGATATTGCTATTCTGCAGAACTTGGGAAGGTATTTTTTTTCTCCTGCAGTTTTGAAAAAGAAATAATCATTCGGGCCATCAGCTGATGCTTATTTTGCCTTAAATAAACAGGCATGAACATTAATGGCGCTATGATGTGCTCGATGCGCCAGTTCTCATGCTGCATATGTTGTCCCCATATGCCGAGGACAGTCCTTCTTTCCTGATCCTTGTCCCTGGTAAATCCTCCTCCTTTGTTTCTGCCTTTTGGGGATACCTCATTAAAACCTTATTAGTGTGAGTTGCTCAAGTTGTCATTCATCAGGGCTCAGCTGCCTCTCAGTATATCCTAGAAGTTAAATTTCTAAGTGGAGGGAGTGGATTATCCTCTCTCCAGAGCACACCCATATTAAGTGGATGTGCACAAACACAAAGGCATCATGCAATGGTGTGCAGACTGCCGTTTCATACAGTGCAACTGACAGGGATGTATTTTGAAAGCACGCTGTAGGACAATTATGTTTTTTTAAAAAAAATAAGCTACTCTTCATTTACCAGGGCAGTATGCAGGAGGTACAGGCGAAACGCAACATACAGAAAACACGATAAAAACAAGCAAAGCTCCTTGTTGTCATAAGAGCAACTTAAAACTGAGCAAATAAAATCTGAGGAGGAGATATCCTTCACACAGAAATATCCCTTAGAACAGAGATCACAAGAAATGTTGCTTTCAGGAACAGTAACTGGGGGGAGATTTTTTTCATTGAAAAACAACTGTTTTTAAAGTCACACTTTCTACTCTGTTTTCATTTAATAAGCTTTGAGAGCCCTGAAAATAAATATGTTGTTTCTGGTGTTTGGCAACGGATTCAAAAATTCTCTCTCTACATTGCTAGGCTGATTTATTGTGCCACATACGGTCTGTAATACTAGGTAAGTTGATGGTTACTTCATTGCAGCTGTGAAACTACCTTTGTTGTCTCATGTCCTCCATCTTTTCTAGTGAAAGTGGCAACACTGATATTCTTGTCCAAGTAGCAGATGGCACTGCCCTTTATTTCTCCTTCTCTTTGCTTGCCACCACCCCTAGAGCATGGGGCACTGGATTTCAATTGACTCACAGGGGTCTCCTCAGGAGTAGGGAAACAGCCGGTGAAATTCCAAGTCCCCTGCTTGGGAACTGGAGCCTGTCTCCCTTCCTACTCTTCTCCCAGGTACTTTAACAACCAGTCTTGTATCCCAGTGGGTCTGAGCAACAGGGGGAAACAGCAGGCCTTGAAGTGTGTCCAGAAACTAGAACTGCCTAGATATCCAATTCCAGACCCTCCAAGTGTCCCTGTTCTCCAGCGACAGTCCTGGATTTACAGAAGTCATCCCTTAGGACATCCCTAATTTCATCGGAGAAATGTTGGAGGGTATGGAGTTATGCACCCCCAAGCCAAGGAGATAAGTAACTATACAACCTTCAAAAGACATCTGAAGGCAGCCCTGTATAGGGAAGTTTTTAAATGTTTAATGTTTTGTTATGTTTTTAATAGATGTTGGAAGCCTGGCTGGGGTAGGGTTGCCATAGTTCCAAAAGTAAAAACCAGGACATCCTGAAAGTTGTTGAGGTTTTTTTGTGTGTTTTTACAATAAGCGCCACCTTTTGGAGATTCATTGCCATTTCAGTTCTGCCTATGAAATCCTGGTCATATTTGGGAAAATCAGGACGTATGGCAGCCCTGGGCTGGGGCAACCCAATCACATGGGTGAGGTATAATAATTATAAAAATATGGAATAGGACACCCCTATTTTTCATTGGAGAAATGTCAGGACAGGGAAATATGGAGGGATAGCACTAGGCAGATCAAAATGGAAATAAAAGCAAATACCAGCATCTTGGTCTATGCAAGATGACATAGCAAAACTAACTCTCAACAGCCACCCCTGGCATTGGCAGCTTCTGGCAGCAGTTGCAGATGGAGGGGGTCAAGAGAAAAGGATGTTGGCACATAACTTGTTTTAGGAGCCTTTTACCCAGGTGGGTTCCGATGGGCAAGTTGCTCTGTCCAGCCAATAGAATGAATGCTACCCAGCCAGGAAAATGGCCAGGGGCAAGAAGATGAAGCAAGCCAGGTGGCCATGGCAAGGAGGGGGTGGGCTGTCAAGGTGCCAGACAGCAGCTTTTCCTCAACATATGCATTGGGAATTGGAGGCGACTCCTTTACCTGTAGGGAATGGAGGACAAGGCAGTGGGAAATCCTTAAGTGACAGGCTTGGTGAGGGAGCACAACTGTGCCACAATCCATATTTTCTGTTTCATCAGCTCTGTCGTCACCACAGACTCTAGTTTCCAAGAGCAGTGAAGTAGACTTCTCTGCTTCTCTCTCTCATTTTGCTGAATAGTAGGACTCCACATTCAGTATTATCCTGGATTTCCGTGTCTCTGGTAGTAAAATGGGTTGCCCAGATATTGCAAATGGGTTATTGGTGACAGCTGTTGTTGTTTTTAAAAAACTGCTTTTCCATTAAAAGATATCTGAATCAAATATGGCCTGGCATTTTTGTGCCAGTGGTGATGTGTGGATGCTGGTAAAGTTTTGCATGAACAACAAGCACCCACCCCACAACCCATCTAGAAGCACCTTGTCATTAACAATTGCAACTGCGGAAGGAAATGAAGAGTAGCCCATGTGGCTTTTTTGCATAGTTTTCCATTTTTACTTTTATATAATGTCTTATTGGCAGCATTCCCCTCATTAATAATCTCCAGTTAGCCTTCTTGACACCCCCCCATTTTTCTGTTGACTCTTACCTGCTGGTTGCCAGTCTGAAAGCTAGCTGCCGTTTTTAATTTTTTTAATTTTTGCAAAAGCCTGTTCTTTGGCAATGTTTTTTCCAGATGCACTTCCTTCCTTGTAGAAGACTAGGCTGCTTTACTTCCACCATTAAGTGCTCTTCAGCTGTGTTTCAAACTTCCTCTTTCCACCGGCCTTCTCAGATTGTCCTTGACCAGGTCCTCTAGAAGGAATCTTAGTTCTGTTGAATCTATTGTTTATCTTGATACCCACAACTTAGAAATGCCAATGAATAAGGAACATATAAAATGCCTTGAACAAGGGTGCCATTATCAAGTCACAGCATCCTCCCACCCCACCCATGTCCCCCTTAATGGCCAGAACCCAAGGTGTGCTTTAATTCCACACACCCAAGAGGGCGTTGTGCTTGTGCTTCTGCAACATCAGCCCACTGTGTCGTATCACAACAGGTTTAAAGGGGAAAGCAGCCCCCAAGAGTGCCTTGCTGGCTGCACAGCGAGTGTCCACAACGTGCAAGGATTTAATGATGATGATAACAAAATATGACACTGGTGGAATGCTCTCCCCAAGGAGGCTCACCTGGTACCTTCATGGATGGTGACAGTGTTTCTCTTCAACCAGGCATTTGGCTGATTAGCATTCTATGACCTTTCAAATATGCCTGTGGGAGGGAGTTGGTTATTGGTTTGCTTTGGCTTTATTATGTATTGTGCATTTTCATTTTGTATTTTTATGTTACAAACCGCCCTGTGATCTACAACTGAGTGGTGGAATACAAACTTAATAGCAGTAGTAGTAGTAAATGTAAAGGGACCCCTGACCATTAGGTCCAGTCATGGCTGAATCTGGGGTTGCGGCGCTCATCTCGCTTTATTGGCCGAGGGAGCTTCTGGGTCATGTAGCCAGCATGACTAAGCCGCTTCTGGCAAACCAGAGCAGTGCACGGAAACGTCGTTTACCTTCCCGCCGGAGCGGTACCTATTTATCTCCTTGCAGTTTGACGTGCTTTCGAACTGCTAGGTTGGCAGGAGCAGGGACTGAACAACGGGAGCTCACCCCGTCGCAGGGATTCGAACCGTGACCTTCTGATCAGCAAGTCCTAGGCTCTGTGGTTTAACCCACAGCGCCACCTGCGTCCCTCAGTAGTAGTAGTAATATGCAATCTTTCAAGAACAAGCCTTTCCTGCAGTGGCTCCATTTGTGGAACGCTCTCTCCAGCGAGGTTCACCTCTTCATTATATACTTTTAGGGGCCAAGCAAAAATGTTCCTCTTCAATCAGGCCTTTGGCTGATTTAATATTCCTCTGGCTTTAAAGTGTTTTTGTGGGAGTGCTATTGTTTCACTGTTTTCATTTTAACTATTTATTTGTGCTTTTACATTGTATTTCTATCTTGTGAACTGCTCTGAGATCTTGTGACGAAGAGCTGTATATAAATCTAATAAAATAATAATAATATAAAACAAAACAAAACAATGGGGCTGGGGACTTTTCTGTATCCACCCAAACTCTAAAACAGCTGTTCCCAATTAGCTCAGTACTGTAGAACACCCCCCTTCTCCCCTCAAAAAGTCAAGCTTGATGAGGCCCTAAGCTACTGAAGGTAATGGCTATCCGGCTATCCTTTGCCAACAGCAAATTGTTGTTGTTGTTTGTGTTGAATATATGCTCTATGGTAATTTATGGACCTAATAAGTATCTAAAGCCATTTGCCACTGTTGCTGTATGTAGGTTTTATTTCATTTGTTTTTTATCTTATATTTTGGAAATGTACATGTTTTTTCCTTTAATTTACATTTAATTTAATTTACATGTACATGTTTTTTCCTTTAATTTTTTTGGGGCCCCCCCAAGAGAGTGGGGCCCTAAACTACAGCTAGTTTAGCTTATAGGTAAATCCTGCACTGTGTAGGCTACACCCATTGGGAACCACTTCTCTAAATATTTATTCGTTGGCTTAGGAACAGTTCCGTTCTGCAAGGAAGCAGCAGTAGCCGCAGCAAGAGCCGCCCTCTTTCCAGGCACAGAACACTTCTCATAACCAGACAGGTAGGGCAGGTGCCCGACCTTTGCCGTTTGCCTACACTGGGAAACAATTTTTTTTTCCATTTTCTGTTGCATGCGATTTTTCAACTGTTCATATACGTTCTTTCAATGCTGATTTCAAATCTGAAATCAATTTTCGCGTACATGCTATAGTTATCTTGCAATTTCATATTTACACTGGGGATAAGTGGACACTGACGCGTTGATCTATCCTAACCACACGGTAATTATTGTTCTGCAAACTTAATTTTTCTTTATTTTTATGTAGTTTTGCAACCTAAAAAATTGCATTTTCCGGATCGGACCACGGCTTCATCAAGTAGACAAAAAGCGCTATCAGGTAGGGAGAAGCGAGACCAAAGCAGCAGAAAAGCACAACACAAACCCGCGCATGCGCTCTCCACAGCGCGTCCCACCCTCTCTCCTTCCCTTCGCGGCGCCGCTCGCCACTGCGCATGCGAGGGCAAGGCGGCGTCGCCGTCGCCGTCGCCGTCGTCCTGGGCGTGGCGCGATCTGACGCCCGCCCTCAGGCTGCTGGGGTCGTGCGGCTGCCGCTATTAGTAGCCCTGCGCGCCTCTCCCGTGAAACATTCGCCGTCAGGGCGCAGGGAGGCGGGTCGGCCTTCGTCCTTTCGCTGCTCCCCCCCCCTTAAACCCCTGGGAGTAGCTCCTGCTCGTCCGCACCATGGAGGCGCAGAAGGTGAGCGGGTTTTCTGAGGGGCTGGTCATGGTGGGCGTCGTCTTGTGCAGGAGCTCTTCCCACCGCTTTGGTTTGTGAGGGAAAAGAGGCGCCTTTTCCCCTCAGGAGGGGAAAAAGGGGGACTCCCCACCCCACCCCGCGAGTGTCTGGAGGAGTCTCTCAGACGCGTGTGGTGGACATTCCCCCCCCCCCCCCGTGTTTTGTTTTTACGTGGAACCCCTAACGCGCGCAAAATGCTCGTGGGAACGCGGCATTCACGGGTGGCTGCAAAAATAATGGAATTGCAATGGTTGTTGCTGCCTGCGAGCCATATACGCGCGCTCACGCCCCAGCAATGCAAGCTGCCGGGCTTCCTCGTCGTTGCACCTTGCAGGCTAAGTAAGCAAGCCCCGTGGATGGTGTCCGAGGCGGGCGGATTGTGCATGCAGGGAAAGGGGAGGGTGTGAATGAGTGGCGTGTCGTCGCCGGGTTGCCTCTGTCTTGTTAGCCCTCTTTTTTCCCCCTACCCGCTTTCTTTGGCTTTCCCACGCCTTTCGGGGACCCTGTTTTATCCTCCTTGACCTGAAATGCGGGGGACCACCTCTTTTAAAAGCTGTTTGTTTTGAACCCTGCAAATTTCGTGGCGTTTCCCTGCACAGCAGTACCTTTTTCCTCTCTTTCTTTCTTTCTTTCTCTCCCCCCGCCCCGCACTTCTTTGTCTTTTTTTTTTTTGGCTTAACAAAGAGTTCCGGTGATTACAACAGCTTGCTCAGCGTTTTTGTGGCTTTTCAGTTGATCCCAATAAAAGGCATGATGTCAACTGTTTTCCCTTCTTGCTACCGTTATGTTCAGCGTGCTAGTTATTAAGGATGCATAGGATCGCGGGGCTAGACTGCCATCCTAAATCCATTGACTACATAGTAGGCCGTGCTGAATTTACTCTTGAGTAAACACGCTTGGACTACCAAGTCTGTGTGCGCTTGAACACAGTAAGGTTTCTGTGTTAGGTTGCCAATCTCCTCCTGCTGCCTGTCTCTTCTTTTTTCTTAAAAAACTGAAGAGTGATGCAAAGTTTTTCTTCCACTAAGCAGGGAGAAAATAATTACGCATTATAACTTGCAAAAAGTATTCAAATAAACTTGGGTTGGGATTCTCAAAATACTCATCTGTGTCAGTACATATGAGTCATAAAACATTTGTCAACAGTGTCACATTTTTTACTTACTCCACATTGAGTTTACTGACATGCATGAGCAATTTAAATGGAACTGCTTATTAGCTAAGATGACTTAATTATTTTAGTGGAATATCATTTTATTCTTGGTGGGTTCCCCAGTTTCATGGAGCAGCACATAGGAAGTACTTTTGTAATACTTCCATGTGATTTAAGTAAACCTCTGAGGTCCATTTTTTAAATACAACCTTTTGAGTAGTTAGTGACAGTGTGAAGGTTCTGGAGGAGGAAACGAGGGACTAATCAGTCACTGTTTGTCAGTTTAATTTGTTTTTGTTTTTTTAAAAAACAGCATACAAATATTTCACATATGGTTGCAATCCTGTACTCACTACCTGGAAGTAAACTCAGTGGAACAGAATTCTGAGTTGGCATGCATAGGACTGAACTGTAATTTGACCTGTTATTTTAATATACTGGGTAAGAAAATGAGCCACGAGATAGGAAGTACTGGTTCCAATTTCACTTCTTGCATGAATTAATTTATGACCTTAAAGCAGAAGTAGCTAATGTGTTGCCCTCTAGATGTTGTTGAACTACAACTCCCATCATTCCTGATCATCAGATGTCTTGACTGAGTCTGATTAGTTGTATTCCAAAACATTTGCAGGGGCTGGTATTGACATCCCCTGCCTTAAAGTACTTTTTAAACACTTTTTAATATTAAATATGACTTTCTCTAATTTCCCAAGCATTCCACTCATATGTTCTGTCCTACAGTAAGGGCCATTCACCTTGCATTACATTTAAACCATTGGCAAGAAATGCAGGCTGCAGCTGTTCTGAGGCTGTGTAACCAAAACATTCATATTTGGATGCGTGACTTGAAATCTGTGGGTTAACAAGGTATTGTGAATTTAAACCCAGAATGTTGGGTTTGCACTG
Source organism: Podarcis siculus (assembly GCA_034642415.1). Classification (NCBI taxonomy): domain Eukaryota; kingdom Metazoa; phylum Chordata; class Lepidosauria; order Squamata; family Lacertidae; genus Podarcis; species Podarcis siculus. The sequence goes on from JAXCMG010000032.1 coordinate 12,173,846, forward strand.
AAAATTGGCTGTAACCTCATTATAGATAAATCTTCCCAAACATACAGCATATAATGAGGATAACGTTCTTATTTAGGGGTAAGTGAATCCCAAGTAGGACATCTGTACTCTAAACAGCTGGCTGTCTCTTTATTGAATAGAATTTTAGTTTACTTTTTAGGGTAAAAGTCCTCACAAAGAAAATCACAGCACACTTTAAAATACAAAACAGACCTTAAAAACAGTAAAAATTCAATACATGAAACATTAAAACAACAAATAGTTATATTGGAATAGCAGCTGATACAGCCTCAGGTAAAAGCATACAGGGTGAACTAACATTAACCAAAGGCAGACCAGAATGAATATCGTTAAAAGTTCAGCAAAGCGGGGCTATATAGACTTCTGGTGAAAGGACACACCAAAGGGTTACAAGTGTTTTGTGCAGATTAAGTGTTTTAAGCAGTGTTTTAAAGAACATAACTAAATATGTATTGTCTTGCAATTGATCTGTCTGAGCCACTCTGGGAGCCTTTTAGCTGAAGAGGAGGGTAAGAATTTTCAAATGTTAAAGTGAATTTTGGTGGCTGGTAAAATGGGTGGTTGACATCCTCTCTATTCCCACATCGGTTTGCTCTGTAGTATGAACAACTACTCTAAATTTATTTGCATTCTATTTGTACTACAGGGATTTGCTTTGTAGTAAGAACTTAATATATGCTACCTGAAGTTCGTTGGAAAGAGTAAGTGGATGTAGACTGGATTGGCAGGGGGATGACTCCTGAAACATCTAATTGTCTAATTTTGTTTAGTTCTGAACCATTCAGTTCTGAGATTCTTTACTCTGCCTCTTCAAGAAGGAAAGGGGGAAGTAGGGGAAAGAGCAGTTAGATCTTTCAGCAACCTATATGGTAAATGAATCTGCTTATGTTGCCTTCAACCATCTGACATCATAGGCTGGGGAATATATGTGGATCACTTCATAACCCACCCTATGAATATTTAGACAGTTCATCTGAAACCTCTAATACTGGATTCTTCCTAATACTTGTTCAACTATACAGCACTGGCTTAATTTTTTCTCTCTTGATTGATCATTATTGTGCATCCAGTAGAGTAATTGTGGGGTTGGCTATTCTACCTTGTACACAGGAGAAAACACCACATCTCAAAGTGGCACCATCCTTTTAAAGTCATAGAAAAGGTTAAAATTCCTGTGCTGCTAGGCTCTGTATAGGATGCTGTTTCCTTCCTACCAATGGTGTAACACACTTCACCACACATCATAGTAGATCTTGTAGTGATTATGTACTCAAATAAAACATGTTTCCTAGCTGTTGCTGTGTTTGGCCAACAAAGAGTGCAATATGTACAGAGAGCACAGAATTGATGGTTATTGTCTTAGATCGAGGTGGAAGAGAGCCCGATACTTTGGGATAAAGAAAAATACTCAATTGCTAATCCATTTATGCTTGATACATCATCAAACTGTAATTTAGAAAGGAATGAACTATTTGTATGATAGTCTTGGAAACACACCGTACATTAAATGTCTATTCTGATTCCCTTTGACCCAGAGGCTTTATGAGACAAATAACTATATATAGCTGTGTGGGGTAGATTTTGTGAGAGTTGAGTTGCACAGTGAAGGAGACCATTGCATATATAATCCTACAAAATCTTTTTAAATCTGATGTTTATATGTGAATATACTGACCTGATAAAGTAGGACAGGGTGCTAGGCAACAGAAGAAACTCCTATTAATAATTCAGTATAAAGCAAGTTGAGCAAGGTTAAATGTGTGCATCTAGAGGAAGAAATATGCTACCATCAGACCACCGGAAGAGGATGTAACTTGGGAATTGCCCAGGTAAAAGCATAGTTACATCAAATGAGTTGCTGTCTGATACTAGCTGCATGACTTTCTATACTGTAAAAGCATTAGTTGTTTCTGTATTCCAGTTAATGTGGAAATTGGCTACAACTCTAGTTTTTTGTTCTGGAAGTGATCATGAATATATGGATTAATTTTAAGCCTCGATTAATATTTAGTATGAATAATTAGAATTAGAACCTAGACTGGTACTATGTACAGAGGTTGATGTCTGGTTTTTCAAATGAATTTCTTGGTTCTCTTACTAGCATAATGCATGAGTAGTAGTAGATACATCCAGAGGTAATCGCTTTCTTCTCAAACTGTCAAGAGGGAACTGGACACTCTTAACTTGTGGCTTCTTGTATTTAGAACACATAACTTCAGTGCTAATCTAGCTAGTAAAATATTGCTGGATCTATTTAAGAGAATAAGAACTATATGCTTATAATGCTGTACATTTGTTATAAAAAAATGTTTTACTACATGTATGAAAATGACAAATTACCACACTTGTTGCTTAAGTAGCACTTAAGTGTAGGATTTCTATCTGTTTTTCACAGTAAACCAGCATTGAAATTTAAAAGTTGTTCTTCGTTGTCTACTTTCATTTGATGAAGTTCATCTTCTAATTTAAGCTTCATTCTCAAACCTTGTTTAGGGTGAGACAGTTGGTAAGTGAAAATAACACAACATGGTATGTTTGTATTTTCGGAGTTGACTGTGCAATGAACTGTCTTGGCACCTTTCAAATAGAAATCTTTGCCCTCAAATTAGCTATTGCTTCTCTGTATATGGATATAAAACTATTTCTATGTTGTAAGACTAAATGGGTTTTAATAAATCCAAATAAGAACAGATGAGCGTGTTCTGACTTGCACAAACTGACAGTTATGCTTATAGGATCTAAGGCTTAACCTAAGAGGTATATAGACCTGTAATATCACTTAGATCATCTGGGGAAATTCTGCTAGTGTTTCTGCACCCTATAGGCTATAATATGCCAGTGACCCAAAAATGGTCATCTTCCACAGTTGCCACTGTACAGTGGTACAGTGGGTTAAGTACTTAATTTGTTCCGGAGGTCCGTTCTTAACCTGAAACTGTTCTTAACCTGAAGCACCACTTTAGCTAATGGGGCCTCCTGCTGCTGCTGTGCCGCCGGAGCACAATTTCTGTTCTCATCCTGAAGCAAAGTTCTTAACCCGAGGTACTATTTCTGGGTTAGCGGAGTCTGTAACCTGAAGTGTATGTAACCTGAAGTGTATGTAACCCGAGGTACCACTGTATTGTGGAATTCCCTTATCTCCAACATACATGCAGCAACAACTACTGTCGGTTGCTTCAGAAGTCTTGTAAAAGCACATTGGGTTGCTCCAGGCTTACCCCGACACTTAATATTGGTCCCTGTCTTTCTTTGCTTGAATTCACTGACTTCCTGCTTTTGGGTTTATATGCCTTTATATTACTAGTTATGTGCCACATTTGTTCTAATAATACATTTTTTTGTTTTACGGTGCTTAGAGATTTTTAAAATATTAAGGAGTTTATCAATGCTTTTAAATTAAAAAAGCTCTTGACTGAATCATTTGCAAAAAACAAACAAGTCAATAACTCTGAATAGTATTGGTTCCAATTACACCTGTCTATGGTAGCTATTAAGCCACTTGCTATTAAACATGCAAGTCTGTCTGACCTCACCAGTGTTGCTGTGTTGAAGTAAACAGTATTTGCCATTATTATTATTTTTTTTAAACATTACAAACAATAAATGTAACCAAATGAAATTATTTCAGTTACAAGCTTGTACAGTGCAAAAGCACAGTACAGGAGCAAGAAGGGTATATACACCAAAGTAATATGACCTTGCATATATTAATTAAATTTACTCTTCTAATTCTAGGAAGCTCTGCAGAGGATTATCTCCACATTGGCTCACAAAAATGATGAAATCCAAAACTTCATTGAAACTCTAAATCACACCTTAAAAGGTGTACAGGTAGGTTGTAGAGCTCATTACGTTCAAAGCTGAAAGGGCTTCTCTAAACTGTGTCGTTTTCTTTAATACTGCAATTGCAAAGCATATAGGCCAAGGGTCAAACCTAGATAATGGCTGTGCAAGTCATGTGAGTTTATTCATGGGTACACATCCTTATTCTTTGAAGCCAGTGAGCTGCACTGTCAGCACGCCTCACATTAAAGTCTTTTGTTCTATGTTGGTTGTTGCATTGCTCTTAAACTGGGGTGAAGTGGCTTCAAATCTTTTCCCAGCCTTGCTCAGTTGGTAGAGCATAAGAATCTTAGTCTCAGGGTTCAATGTGGGTTCAAGTCCCACAGTGGGCAAAAAGGTTCCTGCATTGCAGGGGTTGGACTTGATGACCATTGAGTGTCCCTTCCAACTCTACAGTTCTGTGGTTATATCTGAGGATAACCCCATGCACACTTCCCAAAGCCCCTTGAAGAAGGGCAAGAGGCTACTAATGCACTAAATATGTAAATGAGGCAATTGTATTATTGGAGCAAGCACCAAGATTTTCCTTTTATATCAAGCAGTTTAGAAAATTTTAAATTAAATTTAAATGCCTTCTACTAAAATCTGTGTGTGTGTATGAAAATGTGTCAAAATAAATAAATTCAATAATACTGCTAAGTCAAGTGGGTTCCCAGCTGTTGTTGGACTACAACTCCCATCATCCCTAACCACTGGTCCTGCTAGCTAGAGATGATGGGTGTTATAGTTCAACAGCAGCCGGGGACCCAAGTGTGATAGTGATTTCTTTGGGCCAGGATGACTAAAGAAAAAGGGCAAGCCTATGCACATTACTATATGTATTTATATTGATCTGCAGTATCCTTAATTTTATTATTAAGGAAATGGAAGTACGCTACTGTGATAAGAACAAGGTTCTATGATGCTTATTACATTTTATAGTTTGTGCTGAAGAAATAGACGAAATCTGACAGCACAACTCATAACTGAAATTTTGTTTACAGGCTAATTCTTCCAATGTAATTGCTGAGTTGGATGAGGAGTTTGATGGCTTATATGCAATACTCGACGAGATGAAGGAGAGCATGTCTACTAGTATCAAGCAAGAACAAGCTCATAAAACCCAAGAACTTCAGGTAATTAGGTTTCTGATGAATTTGTAGTAGAACTCTCAAGCTCTGTCAGGATAGGGAAATGTGTGCTAATTAAATTAGTAGACTCTCAGTTAATTAGCTTTGCACATAGCACAAGTTTGCTTTCTAAAACACTTCAAATTCTGTAAGCTTGTGCAAGCATTTCAGTCGCTTTGCACTTGTCCCTTCTCTGTAGTACTTCTGTAAAAGTAGGTTGCGTTTTGAATGTTGACATGCAAATGACCACACAACCCCTTTCAGTTCTTTGGAATTCCTGGAGCACTCTTAAGTGAGTGAGGATTACTTCACGTGCCTTGGTGCATGCCTCTTCCTATTAAACTCCTAGAGTTTTTATTTCTACCAACAAGCGCAGAGAGGAAACTTAAAAATTGACATTCAGGTTTGGCCCTGTGTGCCTTGCATGAAAGACTTGTCAGCTACATGTAGGCAGCAGGAATGTGTAACTCTTGTTTCTTTAGTTGCTGGGCTATAATACAGGACTCTGAATTCAAGCTTTGTGGCAGACTTAAAAAATGAAGAAAAATGCTAGTTAGTAGGCATAGTGTACAGAATGTTTTCTGTTTGAATGTACATGGTTTATACACATATTTTTAACATCTCAATCAAATTATTTTGGCCAATGCCGCATTATCCTTGAAGGAAAATACAGCAGTGACCAAAGCAGCCAACAACACTAAGTTGCCAATATTAGATTGTATAAAGCCTTTCTCTGTACCAAACGTGCTTAAAACCCCTTTGTCAGCACATTAATTAAATGAAATAGAAGCCACTAGGCTTGGATAGCTTGCACAGTTCAGTTTTCATATATGAAAAGCAGTTACTCTTTCCAGACTTCTGATTAGCACTTATGCTTTAAGAGTTTGATACGAGACTTAAATTGATTGCATCTAGTTCTGTTCTTTGAGTTGAGTTTTACACATGTAACCTATCCAGGGAGGTAGTTATCTTCAATCTGCTCTGTGTAATGTTTAATTTTTGGAGCAAATTGATTCAGATGCTTAGTTGCCTAGATTTTCTTAACTATTTTTATTTGTCTTACTAAAATATTCATTCCCCATGTTTCAATAAAATATGTGACAAACCACAGAAGGCAGAAAAGAAAACAGACTGCTTAGAACTTTTTGGAAAAAGCATATTGGAGTCCAGTTTTTTTCCTGCAATAGTGGTTAAACAAGGCTGTCCAGAAAGGACACACTTCAGTTTTCTACAGGGAGCAGCATTGCTCTAATATATAGGCTGGGCAGAAAGTGAGGAAAGGAGGTTTCCCTAATGTCTCCAACTTATTTTTGAATGGATGCAGAGATTTATGGACACAGGGCTGGAAGTTCAAGTATGGCCAGCAGATGGAAGTACAGTATGGAATTAGTAAATGTGAGATTAATTTGGGCTGCTCTTGCTCCTCATGTCTACAGCTTCACTATGTGTGTAAAACAGTATTGGAAACATGGCATCTGACTTGTCTTTGTAATCCTGGCAATCTGTGAAGCCTCATACCGAAGGAGGATTGGAATGTGCTTGTACTAGCTAAGAATCATCGAATATTAGAATTGGAAGGGACCGTAAGGGTAATCTAGTCCAGCCCATTGCAATGCAGGAATCTTTTGCCCAACATAGGGCTCAAACCCACAACCCTGAGATTGAGTCTAATGCTCTTCCAACTGAATTATCCCAGCTGTTCCTGGTAGAGCACAATTTTTCATGGTTTGCAAGTGTCCACAGTTGTTGTGCTTCCATGGCTGTGTTAGTCACCGTAGCTGATTCTTTCACCCTGTTCCTTGAAAGAATTCTACCTTCTTCTGACAGCTTAAAGCTTATCACACAGTAAAATGTGCTAAATGTATACAAAGTTAGTTAGTTCAACTTGATCATGGAATTTTGGTATAATTCAGAATCTCGGTGTACCAGATGCTGTCAAATAACTTCACCTCTTAAATCACTGGTGCACATGTGGCTTTTGTCAATACAGATACAGCAGCTGACCTGTCTCTCCAGTGATGAATATCCAGTATTTGAAATATTAAAACACACAAACAGCATCTGGTTAGATCAGGGCAGTCCCAACAAACATGAGCCGCAAGAAGACTTTGACACAGAATTCATAGGCCACACTGAATTAAATTTCCACATTGTAAATTAAAATGTTTGCGATTTATTTAATATTATTTAATATACACAGTTAATATATTTAATATATTAATGGTGTATTTAAATATAATCCTTTAAATTCTTAAACAAGCTTAATGCACAAACAGATTTATGCGCTGTCGGTAACAATGCGTAACCTTCCCCCTCCCCAAGCTTTCAATATGATTTTTCTTGAGTGTTGCCGAGGGCACCAAAAAAGTCTTCGTGGGCCATGAGTTGGACCACCCTGGGTTAGATAGTAAAATGTCTGGTAATCTCACCATGCAATACAGTAAGCAAGGAAAAAGAACTTTGCTTTGTGAACTGCCAAAACTTTCAGATAGTTGGAAACCTTGTTTGTCAATACTGTACTGTTGTATTGAGCAACATGACATGGAACCTTAATATTGTATGCCTATATTGTCACCTAATTGCCTGTGACACCCCCTGAACCTTATAGTCGCGTATCCAGCACCACATAAGGGAGTAAAGACGCTGGGATCTAAAACTGTGCAAACTCAAGAACAGGCATTCTAGAACACACTTCTTCAGAATTAAGAGCTGCTTCTCCAGCCTACACTTGGTGCACTTCCTGGAATAGATCATACCTTTTATTGAGCCTCACTCTTCATAGGCTAAGATAAATAGCTGTGTTACCTTGAACTTGGCGTGCCAAAGTACATAGCACTCAGCCGGGAGTGTCTTTTTATGTTCATATGTTTATGGGGTGGGTGGGGAATAAACCTGTGTGGGTGTACAACTGATTGCAGAGGCCTGAGGGGGCTGAGTTCCACAGAGAGAACTCTGTCTTATTTTCCTCTGCCAGAAAGGTCCCCCCCCCTCAATACTGCATGTTAGTTTATTTTTATTGTGTTTCATGCTAATATTTTATGTTTACACTCTACGCTAAATATGCCAAGGTTTGAACCCGAGACCTTTAGTTCCATAAGGGCCTCATTCATTTGCGAGTAATGGGCATCTGGAATTTTTTGGGAGGTGGAGAGAAGATAGCCCTGTGTCCTCTTAATAACTCCTGCTATGGACTGGCACTGAACATCTTTCTGTTATTTTCCTAGAATCAACTTAGCCAATGTAGTAATGCCCTGGAGAACTCTGAAGAACTGTTGGAATTTGCTGCTCGTTCACTGGACATAAAGGACCCTGAGGAATTTTCAAAGGTATAAAAGTGTGCCTGACATGAAGAAGAAAAGGAGAGATGCTATTTAATTGCATGCCATTTGCCTGCAACTACTTATAGATTGTGTAGTTACTTTCTGAGCCTTTCAAGTACATGTATTCACACTATCCCAGGACAATAGTACTATTCTGATTACTGGTTTTGTAATCAGTAGGTAGTAGTTTTCATGAATGAAATGAGAACTATAGGGTGTGTTTGAGGAGTGGGAGGAGAAGTTATATTGTACAGTTGTACCTCCGTTTACGAACTTAATCTGTTTCGGAAGTCTGTTCGTACACCAAATACGTTCTTAAACTGAGGCGCGCTTTCCCTAATGAGACTTCCTGCCACCGGTGCCCTTCCACCAGTCGTCTTCTGTTCGTCTTCTGGGACAAAGTTCACTAGCTGGAACACCTACTTCCAGATTTTGTAGAGTGCGTTGCTCGAATCGTTCGTTAACAGGACTGTTCTCAGACCGAGGTACGACTGTACAGCCAAAAGTGCTTTGCTTGTGGAACTGTTTAGTTGGATACTGCCCATAGGCTAACACCCATAGAAATGGAATTGGCCTGTGCTATTATGGTTCAGAGAGTTTTAAGAGTGCTCAGTCGCTAAAAAAAATTAAGAGGAAAATTAAGATGACATAATGCTTGTATATTTGCAGAGAATTACATCTGTTCATTCACATACTTGATAGAAAATTTACACACAGCAAGCATGTTGTGCTCAATATTACAGTGGTGCCTCGCTAGACGAAAAGAATCCGTTCCGCGATTCTCTTCGTCTAGCGGTTTTTTCGTCTTGCGAAGCAAGCCCATTGACAGCTTAGCGGATTAGCGCTACAGCTGTCAAGCGGCTTATCAGCGGAACAGCTGATAAGCGGCTTAGCGCTTAGGAAAAGGGGGGGAAAAGCGAAAAAACCCCGCAGGGGGACGCAAGATTTTTTCGTCTTGCGAAGCAACCCCATTGGGAAATTCATTTAGCGAAGCGCCTCCAAAACGGAAAACCCTTTCGTCTAGCGGGTTTTCCGTCTTGCGAGGTGTTCGTCTTGCGGGGCACCACTGTAGTAGGTCACCAGTCATGTCTCTGCTATATAGGGTTGGATCCAGTGAAACACTGGTAGAAGGGAGTGACTTTTTTGCCACATCCCTTCCCAGCAGCCCTCTGCCTACCCTCCCAGGATCAGGGAACCTTCATGAATGGAGTGGGCTTGGGGGAGGAGGAATCCCCCAAATTAGGCAGAGCCACCTTCTGTGACTGCGTTCTCCACTCTTGGAAGGTGCCTCTGCCTGATATTTTTTATGGTTCTCAAAACAGCAGAATCTTCTGACCTTAGGGAGAGTGCCCCTTCTGGCATTTCTGTAGATCCAGCTAATAAAATGATTGACTAACTGCTAAATGGGAATACAGTAGGCAAAATAATCTACTTTTAGAAACACAAACTTGGCAATGCATTAAGTTGCCTCTGTGTGTTAAATAGATTTATTACGTTGGCTTTGCCAGTCAGTGCATCATGCCTCCAGCTGATGTGCATTAGCAATGCTACATTGACTCTGAACCATGTTCCTTGTACATTGGTAGGAAAGGAAGCTGAATGATCCAATCAAGGGCAGGCAATGCTTAAACTGATATATGAAAGAATTCCAAACGATCCATCAAAATCTGAATTTGTTCTGCTCTTTGTGTTGAAGGGCTGTATTTGAACTGTGTCTTTATACTTTTAACAAGCTCATCTGAAGTTGTTTGCGTTATTTCCCTGGAAATTAAACCCAAGGCAAAAACAGAATTATAAAACTTGCTCCTCAGGTTCTGTTTGTTCACCATTAATGCCCATCCTAGTTTTTGACTAGGGTTAACTGATGCTACACTGTTTCATCACAGTTCCTTTCCATTTGTTACAGTGTTTCCCCTGGACTTCATCCAGGTTCCTTGTTCTCAGTTCTTGGATTGTTTACACCTCGCTATGCCTGACAACAAATCCTAATTATTGGAAAAAAAATTGCCTTATCTTTTTGTGCCTGCCAAACAGCCATAGATACAAAATAGCTTGGATTTGTAAACTTTTTAAATACATGTCTGCATGTTTGAAAAGTTGCTTATCAGCCTTTTCTGTACTAGCAAGTTATTTGTGGACTATGACCAAATTATACTTATCTGCTATAACAAGGTAAATTTGGCTCTCAAATAATTCTCATGGTAGCCATTTCATACTGAGATTTTCTGAAGCAATTCTGAAAATGACCTGGGTTGAATTGAGGGATAGGGTAGCTCAGGGAGAAAAGGATTGCTGTTGCTTTTGTGGTCAGAGTAAAGACTTATCATGAAAGCGGACTTTATATACCTTTCAATGGTCATGTATGATTGCTACTCTTCAGCCTTACCTTGTGACTATCAAAGTAAATGGTGAATAAATTTTCCATGAAAGATACTGCACTACGTATAACTGCTGAGGTAGCAGACACACAATGCTTGTTGCAGAAGACTGCATTCCCTTCCAGCTAAATTCATTATAGTAATCTCTGCTTTGATCTAACAACTTTTAATTATTTATGCAATAAGCAACTTAAGCAACCATTCTGGGTGGTTGCAGGGGGAACTTTGCTTAGAATATCTGCTTCTGGTTTTGTAACTTGCATTTTAAGATGGTCTGGTTGGAGATAGGAGAGGAAAACGTTGTGGAAGCATTTTCATTCATGGTGCAGATAGCATTGAGTTTGAGATACAGGAAGCAACAGCCTCCCTAATTTGAAGTTCGTGATGTTGGGCAGGTTGTTGTGGTTCACAGTATCTCAGACGGCAGGTGAGGGTGCTTTATTTTCTGTTTTGTTCTGACTGGTCATCCTATCACCTAAGACACTTGTTTGTGGTGATAACATATAAAATCTTAATACATAGTCTTTTCCTGTGTTCAGTACATAAGGAATGAAGATAAAAAATGTTTGCAAAGTACCCCCCGTGCCATGAAAGGGACCGCAGATCAAAATTTAAAACTCTTTAATTTTTGTTGGCAAACAGAGATGGCAATGTCCTAATTTCTACTGTATTTGTGATAGTTGTAATAGCAAACAACTTTTAAATGCTGATGTTTTAGTTTCTTAATTCGGATTCTATGCTGTGTGACTTACTTGTTATACTATTTTGAAACATTAATTATCTGTGGGCCGGACAAGAAACCCTATCTAGCCAGGCCTGAGCATGTTCACTAGAGTATAAGAACTTGGGGTGCATTCCAGTATTTCTTGCCACCGATAACAACATTTTGTTGCCTAGGGCCAGTTGAATGATAAAACTCCCTGAATTAAAAAATTGCTTTGATCAGGGTGGTTTGTGGAAAGATATTGTGCTCAATATTCATGGAGGGGTATGGTGGAAATGGTTCAACTCTGGCACAAATCTAACACTTACTCATTACCTAATTGCTGACATGCCCAACGAAACACTCAAAATGTCACTTGGCCCGATCACATTAAAAATAGAGCACAGAGATTTGATGACAGTGTCATACGGAATTAGTTTAGTGTGGCTTGTTGAAATTCCTTTTTTTTTTTTTTTTGCTTGTTGCTGAATTTCTAATAACTTTGTATTAACAATGGCTTATGAGGCAGGTCCTCAGTGGTAAAATTCTGAGTTGGTTTTGAAACCGAGCTGGACATCTGTGAGATTGATAACTCTAACTCTTTCTTGCATGTTACTGCAGATGAAACTTGCATGAAACTATTAATTACCTTCTCTCTCTTCTTCCTGATGCACCTCAAGGCTGCCAGACAGATCAAGGATAGGTACAGTACCAACTTATTTGTTTCTGTTCCTAGTCTTCCATAATTGTCGTTGAAGATTCTGGCTAAGTAATTCTTAACAGTTTTCACTTAAGATTCATGCAACTAAAAGATAAAATTAAGTTTTGCATGCTGATAAGACAACACTGCTGTGTTTTGGCTTTACACTTCCTTCTCCCTGTGTGGTGTGTGAACTTTCATTCAGCGACAAAAGAACAGAGGCACGTTTTAAAACCAATGTGATTGGAAGGGGGGAAAATAATTTTTAATGCTGATCCCTTAAAATAGGTGCTATTTCAAATTTAATTTGGAAGTGCCACAGGAGGCCAAAATGTTTGTTTTATATGGTATGTAGGCCTCACTTATGGGATATCAGAACTTGTTAAGGCAACATAATTTGAGCTGGATTTTAGTTATCTAAAACACCATGGTTACTAGAAAAATAAAAAAAAAATGGTACACTTGTCCCTTATCTGTTCCCAAAACATTTGAAGCATTTTCACATATGTAGTTGGAATTTGGTGCAGCCCCCAAACATCCAAAGTGCAGAAACGTAAAACTTTTCAATTTTAACTTATAATGCTCACCTTCATTATTATTCTCTATTCTCAGCCAAAGAATAGAGAAAGATAGGCTATATATAAGACATAATATTTCCATGTCATACACCTGAATTATGCTCAAATTTGGGCAGGGAATGAGAAGACTTCCAATAGCACTCAAGAACATTTCTCAGCTTACTATTGTGTTATATGAATGCAGCACCAAGGCTCCCTGCTCTTTCATATGCTCACTTTTATGTTTAAGCTTTATCATGTATGGACTCCTCTTTCTGAAATGAGTCTTGACTATTAAGGGCCACGCCTGGCATTGGTTATCAGGAGCATGCTGCCAAAAACACACACCAGCTGATGATATTCAACCTTATGTTAATGGGTTAGAGGCATTGTGTGCAACTTGACCATCACATTGAGCCCCTTCATGCCTCTTTAGAGTGGGGTCCTGGAAACCTTCCAAGTTGCTGCTCAGAGCATCATCAGGCATTCAGAAGTTATAAGCCTTGTGAAGCTTCCACAGAGTGGTTTTGTATGATGCGCTCTATCCTTAAGATGTTGCAGGAGCAGAAGTGGATAGTTACAAAGACAAACCCTCAGCATGGTAGCTTGGATGGCTGAGAGGTCTACGGAAAATCCCCCAGCCTGAACCCCCGCAAACGATTTGTTCTGACTCTCAAGTTGTCATCAGTAGTTGATCTAAATAAAGGTTTTGGTATAGTTTGGTGAAGTGCCAAGCTCCAGTATCGGCTTCACTTTTTATCTAGACATTTTAAAATATTGAAACCCCTGTCTTCCCTGTCTGTTGTTTTTGGCTCCTTCTTTAATGATTTTTACCTGATTTCTACCCTTTAGAGTCACAATGGCTCCAGCGTTCCGCCTGTCCTTGAAACCCAAAGTGAGTGACAACATGACACACCTGATGGTGGACTTCTCTCAAGAAAGGCATATGCTCCAGGCTCTAAAGTTTTTGCCAGGTAAAAATAAGTCTGCGCAGCATTGAGCTCTTTGGAATACTGCTGCTGTGTTTCCAAAGAGGTGAGGAATAATCTTCCCTTTTGCTGTAAAGATATGGGTGAGTGTGAAATTCTCTCCTCCCACTTCCCACAGTGTATCGTTTTGTATATATTTAAAGTGAGCGTGGGACAAAGGAGAACACTCTCTTCACTTCACATCCAGACAGGACATATTGGAGAAGGGAGAGTGGCAGAGAGGTTGGTAGCTGTGTAGATGACAAACAAGAAATACATTTGTAAGGTTGCAGAGTTCAACAAGGGGTGGCTAGTTGGTGGACCGTATCTGGCCCTCCAATGGTCTTTTATGGCCCCCATGATCGTCCCCCCCCCCAGATTTCTTACTTTTGAAAAAGTTAGTGTCTTAAAAATATTGACCACCCCTGTGATTCCCCTGCTTTGATTCCAAAAGGTTAAGTATTTCTTAATTGCTTCCATAGTTCTTGTGTTTATTGTGCACCTGAAGATCCTCCCTAAGTTTGTCCCATTTAAAACTTTAAAAAACATTTTTTAAAAAGCAGATTGTTCTGTGGGTCCCCTGCAGCGAACCAAAGGGATTTGGAATCCCCCCCCCAGCTGACTTCCCCAAATTTATTTTTGAGTTTCTTCAAATTTATTTTTAATTGAGTTATTATGAATAATGAATGAGAGAAGCAATTTAAATAGGTGATGGGGGAGCCTTTTTGAAGGCAGCCTTGAGAACTTCATTTCTCAACATGACTACTTTGACATGCAGGTGCTGGGGTCCTGTTCATAGATTAGGGCAACCAGAAAAGGGCTAGCCACTCTTGGTCTAAACTCATAGCTCACAGATATAATACTGGAGCTTACTTAAGATGCCCATCAGACTATTATTATTATTTATCTTAATTTTATTATTATTTTTTTGAATTTGTATACTGCCCTACACCTGGAGGTCTCAGGGCAGTTCAAAGAACAAAATATAAAACCACAAAATATATAACCAAAATAACAACCCAATAACCCGCCCCCCCAATCCACATTTTAAAATCAAACCAGCCAAAGGCCTGGTTAAAAAGGAACCTTTCTGCCTGCCGCCTAAAGGTGTATAGGGGCATAGCAGGATCACCAGCCGAAGCTGATGGAAGTCACTCTGGGCCACTGACTCTGGATGCTGCAAATGTACTTTTGCAGAGGTTTTGCAAGGATGCCAGTTCCCCTATTTTTGCACAGCCACTCTGCAAGTAGTATTTTTGTGCCTGAGTTTGCTCATGCAAGGATAATCTAAGACTTTGTATTGAAATATCAAATTAAAACTGTCAGGATTTCAAATCTGATTTTATCTTGTGGATGATGAATTGTTTGGGATCTTTTGGTATAAAGACTTTGTGCAGTTCTGAGTGTTTGCATTGGACACTAATTCTAACTGATGGCTAAAACAGCTCAGCTTTAAATGATGAAACCCAAAGTGAGTCTTCTGACATTCCTAACTTTTGACATTTCATACTGACTGTCTTGCTGACACCTCAGTCCACAATGTCAAAATACTTAATTGATTTTTGTCTTTGACAGCTTCTCATTGTTCCTGCTTCTCTTTCTCCCCCTCCATAGCAAGGGGACACACTTACTTTGCTGTGCTATAATAGTTGTAGGGAACCTTGCTCTCTCTCTCTCTCTCTCTCTCTCTCCCTCCCTCCCTCCCTCTCCCCTCCTCCCCATCTACCTCTCCTCTTCCTCTCTGTGTGAGAGAGAATGAGAGGAGGATGTTGCATTCCTCACACATGGTGGCACTCAAACACCAAACTTTTAAAACTATTTTGGGGAATGTTCCTTGGCATTGCATATTTGTGCCAGTAGCTGTTTGATCTCTTTAAGCACAACCTTACTGGCTTGCATTTTTTAAAAAGGTCAACCTGAAACAGAAGTCAATAACTAAGGCAGGCCAAAACACTTTAAGACTTATCACAGAATGAATGCACATAGTTTAGAACTGCAATCCTGTGTACACACCATCCCACTGGACTTAATTCTAAATATTAACGCATAGGATCGGGCAGTACATAAAAGTGATCAGGTCAAACCTTAGCCATAGGATTTTGTTTTTAATCTTAGCTGAGTTAAGTTTGTCTTTTTGTGCTTAAGTCTGTGCTTACCCATCTGGATCTTGCCAAGAGTACAAGATCAGTATGTGGGTGGCAGTTGGGTTTACCAGTGATGTTTTATTTCCTTGACAGTGCCCAGAGCTCCAGAGATAGTTCTAGCAGATTGTATTGTGGCTGACAACTCTGTAACGATTTCATGGCAAATGACAGAAGAAGACAACAAAATTGATCACTATATACTAGAATACAGGAAAACCAACTTTGATGGGCTTCCTCGAATAAAGGACGAAAGGTGCTGGGAATCTGTGGACTACATTAAGGGCACTGAATATACATTATCAGGTAATTTTATTTTCCCCTCCAAGTTGACTTGAGTTGTAACATGAGCTTCATACTTTTTCATGGGAATCTTTTAATGCCAGTTCTATCTAATGTGAAGCCTGCATTTGAAAATGTTTTTCACTCCCAGCGTGATAAATGGAAATCTGATCTCATTCACTTTCCTCGACTTCAGCTAATATTGATATAGTTCTTAAATTTGTCTATAGCTTGGGAGAAGCAGCACTTTAAAATGGTATACATATACCTTTCCTCCTTTATAGTGCTATTTCCCCACCCTCATTCATTTTAATGGTAGTGGATGTCTGAAGACCTTCTTTCTTTCAGGTCTGAGGTTTGACTCAAAATACATGAACTTCCGTGTCAGAGCTTGCAACAAGGCCGTGGCTGGGGATTATTCTGATCCAGTGACTTTAGAGACGAAAGGTAAAACTGGATAGCTAAGAACTAGGACCATATAGTGGCTTGAATATAGAAAATGCATGCTCAAATGCCATCTTGGCTATAAAAGGTACAGTGTTGTTTTAGAGCAGCAGCTGTGTACCTTAACATACCTCCAGTCATTAGGCCCAAAACCTGATTTAAGTAAATTGGAGGAAAGGATTGAAGCAGAGGACTATAGTATTTGTACTGTCCAAAGGGCTGCTATTTAAAATTGTTGACATGGTACCAGGAGAAACACTAACCTGAGGACACATACGCCTTCTAAACAAATTCTAGCATAGGGAGATGGCACAGATTAGAGATGGAAGTGCTAAGTAGTGCCACTCCCACTTGATAAATGGTGCAGATTTTTTCATCCTAAAGCCCTTCAGTAACTAACTGTGCTGTGATACGCAGTTGACAAAAATTTACCAATTTTAAGCCATCTGTTTAAAGCCATGCAACCATTTAACCACTTTGATAGCAGTTGTGAAGCACATGGTGGATTTGTTTGTGCCCTTGCAACAATAAAATATTTTAGCTTTCTTGGTGTGATACTGGAGCCAAAACAGTAGTGAGATTTTGTTAGCTTTCCTGGTCTGCAAGTTAGTCAGCTGCTAGGGAGGCATTAATGGCTTTCTTGCCATCTTACGAAGTCTCAGTGCTGCAGACTGGAATATGTTGCCAAAGCAGTTTCACACTGTTAGCTCACTTACTTGAGGACGGGTAAAACAACATGGCTTTTTGCTGATGCGCCTGATTCTTTCTCAGACTTTTATCCTGTTATGGCCTCATATTGGTGCATTTGATATAACAGTGAAGAGCCTGGTACCTTTTCTTCCAATCCCATGATAGAGATTGGGATCATTTTCTGTCATAAGTGTTGAAACCTTATGTTCTGTTGATTCTTAAAATGCCTCTCACCCTGTGAGTGACACAAACACATATATCACAAGTTCCACCTGAGTGGCATAATATGGCTGCATAAATATTATCAGAAGTGTTGCAAGCAGCCTCCCAGCTTATTGAATCATGCTCAGGATATTTCTTTAGAAAAGTCAAGAAGCTGCAGATTGTTTGCCCACAGATCATATATTGCTCGTTTATTTTAATGTTTATATTTTTAAAAATAGCAGGACGATTCATTGAAATGCAGAAGCACTGCCACTGTAGTCCAGTAGATGAGAAGTGTTCTTAATGATGTCATTGAGTGGCTTGCAAAGTGCACCACTAGTATAAGGGTCAGTTCTCCCAGCCAGCTTTGGGATTTATTTTCAATTTATGACAACTTGTACATGCCTGGGTTGCATGTGAGTGTGCTAAAGATGTCATCAGCAGAGGGCTAATGCACAGATCAGTAAGATCAGTTTACTTATGCCATATGAAATTACCGGTTGTGTCTCTGTACTTGCACATTGGTGAAAGAAAAATTCTAGAAAGCTTTTAGTGGTAAATTGCTACTGTAAGGTATAAAAAAGCATTCTGAATTTTGTAAGTCAGAGGACATCTTTAAAGCACTGGATTATAATCCTAGCAAGGCGAAAACAGAGTGCAAGGCAACAATCTCCATAACAATCTCCATATTTAAAAAGAACTTGGCTAGTCGGCAAATGAGCTTGCAGATGTATATTTGTAATGGGTTGTATCACCAAATGTTGCACTTCTAAAATTAGAACTATTGCCATACATTTTAGGGAGTTGCATTGCTCAGCTTCACATCTACTATCTTTGGACATTAGGAAAACTTTCCATGTCTGCTATATAACAACTGGAATTATTCAAGCCTTTTCAATGTATGCCACTCTTAGAGCTGTACCTTATTCCCATTTTGGTGATAGGTGAGCATTTCTAGTTGACCTTCAAAACTGTGTGTTTACAGTGCTCTTAGTGAGCATTTGCCTGGTAGAATCATCAAGTTCAGCATTGCTTAAACATACTGTTGACCTTTCACAGAGGAATTTCAATTCTTGTATTCTGTGAAATACTAAAGAACCGTGTCTAATGCATTCTAATTGAATAGAGTCTGTTTAGTGTGACACATATTGTTTAGCTTCCAAAAATGAAGGCAAACACAGCAACATAGCCTCAATTATTCTGCTTAGTTGGCAGTAACAAAGATTAAATTTACCCCACAACAAATTCCAGCGAGGAGCAGTGACTCAGTCTGACTGCTTTGTTGTATTAAAAGCTCTCGGTCTCTGGAAGAGTTACTACCTACCTCATTGTCATTGTCTGAGTGTCAGTAAAAGCTAGAAAGCTTCTTGAATATATCTCTTGGGTAAAATGTAGTTATTCTGTTATATTATTTCCATATATTAACTTCTGCCTGTTACACATTTGGCTTCACCCATGAAATGATGCTAATACATTTTTTATAACCTGTATGTATCTTCTAATGCTCTGCTGAGCAAATTACCATGCTTGCTTACAGTGGCATCTCTTAGTTAGCTTTGAAAATAACTTCTTGTATTCTGCCTTTAGTCATAAGAACTTTTGGAAACCTATTACTTGAAGAATGCTGTGGGACGTCAAGCCTGCAGGCCTCCCTTTTAGCCAAGCCATGCCCATTTGCCCAGTATCTGGTGTCAATATATGATATCAGATGTGGAGCTAAGCTGAAAGGGTTTTTGCAGGGGCTGCTGATCAGCATTGCTTTGTAGGCTGTGTCTCTACCTACTCAGTTTGATTTCAAGCCGTGCGAACAAAAGCAGGGTCACCTGGCATTGTGATGTCAGGTGATTGACGGATGGACCCTTGGACAGTGGGAGAGAGAACGATCTGGTCCCCTGGCTGGACCCAGTTCCCCCGTCCCTGCTGTGCAGCTCTGCTGGCAAACTGACAGCCTTGACAGTTAACACAAAGAATTGCCCTACATAGTGATTTCCCCCCCTCCCCAGATTAAAACAGAGAACTATAACAGGCTCTGCCTTTCAGAACAAGATGCACACCCTGGCACTGTAAATTAAGGGCCAAACTGCACAGGACATTAGTTAGCATTTTCAAAAAGCAAGCTCATACTTTGGAGACAAAGCAGCCAAGGCTCCCTAATCTGGAACATGCTGCAGTGCTGATTTACTGCAGAAAACAGCACTTTCTAGACTGTTTGCACCCAAGGTGCTGTTTGTAGTGGATATCAGGGGTTTTTTTTTGGGGGGGGGAGGTGGGTTCAGAGTAGAGTGGGAGGGAGCAATATTAATCCATGCAGGGCCCCAATCCAGATCAAAAGCAAGCAGCAGTTAGCTCAGTTGGTTAGAGTGTAGTGCTGTTAATGCCAAGGTTATGGGTTCAATTCCCATATAGGCCACGTGCATTGCTGGGGGTTAGATTAGATGACCCTTGGGAGTCCCTTCAGCTCTACGATTCTGTGGCTTTACGATGCGATATTCTGAATTAGGGCACTATGGCTGATTTTTCTCTAAAATAAAAGCAGGCAGGTGGAGTAAGCATTTAAAAAATAATAATTAGAAGTATAGCATCAGAAGTGGACTTGTCTTGGGTAGGGAACCTGGGCAGCCTGTCTAAATATGTTAACTTCTTCATTCTTTGCATTCAGAAAAGGTGTGACTAACCTTTTGATCTGCATCTTTTCTCTGGGCAGCTCTTATATTTAACCTTGATGGTTCATCGTCTCATCTTAACTTGAAAGTTGAAGATTCCTATGTGGAGTGGGATTCTACAGGAGGCAAAAGCCAAGAAAACAAAATTAAAGGAAAAGAGAACAAAGGCAGGTAAGGGAAACTGAGCTCCTCCTCCGATAAAATCAAGTAACTTGTAGATGTCATATTTAAAGGCTGTTGCAGCAAATAGAAAGTTGGTCTATCAGGTCTATCAGGTCTTCCTATGCAAAAGAGATTATTCATATTGCTATAAACTTAATGAATCCAGTCACACTAAACTTAATGTATTTGGCAGTATAGCATACTTGCTGGTAAAGTTTTGAGGCAGCTATTGAAGAGAATAACTTTGAAACCTGTGTTGGAAATGGGGAATTTCTTTTTCTTGAAAAAGTGACAGTGTTGCAAGGTAGCTCTGGTTTTGTTTTTCCCCTAACATGGGCAAATTACTAAAAACGATTCCCCCTGCTGAAAAATACTAGCAATCATATTCTTCTTAGGGTTAAGTATTTAGCCCTTATGTGATTCAGTCGTATGACCTATGCACAAATCATGAGCTCTCTAGAAGCATCTTTTTCTGTGTAAATTAGAGAAATGAAATTTATCAAATGATTTTTTTTACAAAAAAATCATTTGATATATTTCTAGCAAGTTAGAAAGTCTGGCCTGCAAAAACAAAATCTGTTGGGGAGCTTTTCTGAGATGGTTGTGTTGGTCTAAAGAATAATTTCTGTTGTCCAAATAGATTAGATTATTTAACTTCTACACCACTTAGTATATTAAAAACATCTCTTAAGTGCTGTACAAAAAAAGGAGCAGCAACAGCCAGTTAAACAAAATATTACAAAATCTTAGTTACCTATGAAAAGGTTACATTAGTACAATGTTACTAACATATATGAATCAATATCAATTCATTTTCCTTCTGGCACATCCTCACTCTTATCCTGTGTCCCATTCAGCTGCGCTCTCCCCACCCAGGTTAGTTGAGTTTCCCAGAGGGTACTGAGGATGGGGAAAGGGTCCATCTCCACTCACGGCTCTTTCTTCACCCTCTGTCCTCTCCTCCTCCAAGGTGGATTTAAATGTTGGGGGTTTGTTGGCATACCGTAAGCTTCCACAATTGCCACATACCAAAATACAGTGGTACCTTGGTTTCTCGAACTTAATCTGTTCCGGGAGTCTGTTTGACTCCCGAAACAATTCGAAAACCAAGGCACGGCTTCCGATTGGCTGCAGGAGCTTCCTGCACTCAAGCGGAAGCAGTGTCAGATGTTCGGCTTCCGGAAAATGTTCACAAACCGGTGTTCGGGAGCTGATTTGTTCGACAACTAAGCTGTTGCATAAGTGTATTGCATAAGTGACAGGATGTGCTCTCCTACACTATAGGAACAGTATTATCTGTGAGCAGGTAGATGTATTCTTGTCAAGTGAGCTACTGCCGACTCCAAATACCCAGACCACTTTTTTACTTCCCAGGAAGTATTTTCCGTAAGAGGGAGGAGGAGACTCCAGGCCTGGGAAACTTTATACATCCGTAGTCTCAGTAATAGGAACATATTTCATGTCACCCTCACCCCAGCTTTGAACAGGGAGCTGGTAACACATTAAGTTCAAGAGGTAAAAAGGCTATAAAATTCAAATAGGGTTTAATAGATTCCAAACCTATTTTATGCAGACTTCTTAAGCCATTTCGGTTACATTTCAATTTGTAAGCAAGTGGGTGTTTTCTGTTTGTAAGTCTGTGAACAGCATACAATTATTAATAGTTATCAGAACAGTTTTGTAGTGGTTTTAAATACTAATATTTTTTTTTAGAAAAAATAAGTCTGTGTGTAGCCACGAAGTAGCTTTTTAATTACCTATTTTTGTCTGACAGTTGCCAGATTACCCTTCTGAAGAACAATACAAGGTGACAGTGTGCCTCTTCATAGCCATAGGGTTCAGCTTTTTACTCTCCAATATTTTCCTTTCAATTCTTGCTCTCTAGAGTTAGCATGAATCAATCCAGCAGCCTTTACCAGTAGACAAGCCACTGTTTGTTGTTTAGATCCTTCTTTCCCCCACTGTAAAATCACCAAGCCTGTATAGTTTCGACAATTTACAGAAATGAGAACCGCTAACACTAAAAATTGGCAGCGTAAAATGCACCAGTTGCCAGCAAGCTAATGCCTCTGGTATTTTATGGTATACACTGGGCTGTGTCCCCAATTGTAGTGGGACCATAGGCCTAGTCTGTCACTTTGTAGTCTGCAATAAATGGGGATATTTGATTCTGCCAGCACTAAACAGACATAACTGCATCCTTTGAATACAGAAATCCTTCACAATCTTTAAAGGCAGATTCTGGCTTTTTCTGACCCTGCCCTTCAGTCTTACGTTCTCTGCTTTAAGTAATTTTATTTCAAGAAGGAGCGTTGAGTTTTTGCGCTGCATGGTCCTAACCTCTGCAAGCAGTAGCCAGTCAAGTGAGGTGGATCATTTTGCAGCATGATGCTTTGTTTTGTAGCATTACTGGAGAAGGGGACAAGGCTATTTGGTCTCCATGTATCACCTGCAGCATAGATTTCAGCCCTTGTGTATTTTTCCCTCTGGAGATGCAGGTACTTGAGTTAGGCATACAGAATTGGAAGTTAGACTGGCTTTCCGGGCCAAGCGAATATTTTGGCATTTTGCAATTACAGTGCGTGTTTTTCTCTTGAGAATGCACGTTGTCCAAAGAACTTGCTATTCTTTGATGTTACATGAACAGATAAAACACCATAGAAATTGCATTAGTTAGTTCCACAGTGGCTTATCAAAACAAAACCGGCGTGCATGTTGGCATTGCAACAGTACAATTAAACACAGAGAATTCGGCTTGTATTGAATCATGCCTTCAAATGTACCAAATATAAAATATTATAAATGCAATTGTGTACCTGTAAAGGCTGCTAATATTAAGGACATCTTCTGGGTGAAGGGAACTTGGAGCACTTACCTGAAAAATAGCATGTCAGCATTTTGGTAGATCTGGTGGAAGTGGGAAGTTATTCTGAGTTTGTTCCTTCCTTGTATCAGCTGCAGCATCTTTTGAACAAACATGCTATTTTTCTACATAACCTGGCAGCAAACCTAACGTGTTGCTTTTATGATAGAAAGCAGAAAGTAGTAGGCTTCCTAGTAACAATGTACTTGGAGTAGGGTCAAACACTGTGGTGTGTCCCCTTCCTTCCCCCCCTTCCTGAATATATGCTTTTAATTTCTTGGCTTTGCTGTCTTTTCATGCTTTCACTTATTTCTTTTTTTCTTTTGGTAAGTAACTTTCCTTTAATACGTTTCGTTTGTTCAAAGGCCTTTTCAGTGTTGCGTTTAAATGTCTTAAGAATTCACAGTAGAACTTCATTCTGAAAACAAATGCTATATTTGCTTAAACATTTCATATTCTTGGAATATGCGCCTGAAAACTACTTTTAAGTTGAGGCATACTGACTACGCTCAGTGCAATGCCAAAAGCTGTAAGATGCCACCAGGGGTGTGGGGAAGATGGCTAATGTATTGGGACTGGGTTTCTATCTTATTTTAAAATAACTCATTTCTAATCGGATCAATGGGACACTTTCACCTCCAGAATTACACTTCAAGTTCACTCATTCCTACCCTGCACATATCCCTCCTCAGTAATAGTAACTTTTTTGTTGTCTTAGCATGTTTTTTTCTACTGGTAGCCTCTTGTGTGCATGGCTATTTGTATGGATATAGAGACTTTCAGCATGGCTACCTGAACAGACCCCTCTTAACAGCATGTGAGCCATCTTTGACCATAAATGCTTCTGTGAAACAGTCTAAAACGGGATTTAAAAAATACTAACTTGGTGCCTTTGCTTGTATGCTGTTGTAGTCATGGTTGCATATTGCAGTGCAGAACAAACTCATTTCTTGTCATCTTACAGAAGTGGAACTCCTTCCCCAAAGCGATCATCTGTTAGCTCACGTTCACCTTTGATAAGGGGCAGCAGAGATAGATTTACTGGGGAATCGTACACAGTGTTGGGTAAGGTTTTTAAAGAAATAATACTTATAAATTATTATTGTTGTTGTTATTATTATTATTAAATTAGCTTTTATTAATTTTTTGTGATACAAAAAAACACAAGGAAAAGTAGATATAGCACCTCCACTTTCAATTCATAAAATCTTTTTCAGTTTGTTTACATTTGGTGTGAGACACTATTTCCATAGACATTGGGAGAAAAGAGGAAGAGGGTTGAGGAGGATAATGGTCTTTTCATTCTATTATATAGTGCAGAGTTTTTGTGGCAGCATCTCGTGGGTAGATCCTTTATTTATATAATTATTTGGGGTTTTTTATTGTCATGTTGAGAGATGGGAGGGCCCAAAGCTTGCTTGCGTTTGGTTGGTTGCAGTATGGTTTGTTTGGGGGGGGGGGGGGGGTTGTTGTGTCCAGATTAGCCTTTTTTATTTTGTGGGGGGGGGGGGGTAGGTCATTGTCTTGTTGTGCTGTATATGTGGTCAAGCGAAGCCACACCAGGGCGAAGGTGTCCTCTTTTGCTTGTCCCCATGCTAGTTTTACATTTTTTGGTTAATTTTTCTGGTAGGGCAGTTTCCCATACTTTTTGGTACCAGTGGTTTATATTCACTCCTGATAGGTCCTTCCAGGGTCTGGTTATGCTATTTCTAGCTGCTGAGAGTAAGTGACTTAGGAGTTCCTTGTCATGTGCATTGTGGGAAAGGGTTTTTTTTTGGGGGGGGGGGAATAAGCTTTCTTAGTTTTTATCATTATGATCTGCACTGGAGTGGGAAACCTTTGGTCCTCTCCCCATGTTGTTGAACTACAGCTCTTGCCAACTCTTATCAAGCACAGCTGGGGATATTGGGAGCTGTAGTTCTGCAACATCTGGAGAGCCAAAGGTTCCCTATGCCCGATTTCTACAACACCAAATAGATTGGGGATTTTCACTGGCTAATGAAATCTATACTCAATCAATTATGGGTCTTAACCTTGAACGATTTGTGTTTACTCTTGAGCTCTAGGCAGCACAAGTATACTTGGAAGTGTTCATTGTTCCTTCTCTGTTTCATTACAGGAGATACTACTATTGAGAACGGGCAACACTACTGGGAAGTGAAAGCCCAGAAGGATTGCAAATCCTACAGTGTGGGAGTATCATATAAAAATTTGGGGAAATTTGATCAGCTAGGGAAGACTAATACAAGCTGGTGTGTGCATGTGAACAACTGGCTCCAGACTACATTTGCAGCCAAACACAACAACAAAGCAAAATCGCTAGATGTCCTGGTTCCAGACAGAATAGGAGTCTATTGCGACTTTGATGGAGGTAACTTGGGCGTCCTCAGAACTATGCATGAGAGAACTGAAATAGTGTTACTCCTTTACCTTCTGAGAACATATATTAAGGAAAAGACAAATATTACACATAAGCTGAACTCTTTTAGAAGTATTAACATGCTTTTCTCTCTTCAGGTCAGCTCTCTTTCTATAACGCAAGCTCAAAGCAGTTGTTGTATACCTTCAAAACAAAATTCACCCAGCCGCTACTACCAGGTTTCATGGTCAGTACCTATCTTATTTAACTCATTCCATCATTTCTGCTTCAAGGGCTATTTTTCTACAGTTACTTTTAGGAATAATTTCATAATGTGGAAAAGACTCGCATCGAATGCCACAGATTCTTTCGGGTTATTGATGCGTCACTGTCTGACCTCTAAACATGTTTATATGCTTATTAAACTTGGCAGCCACTTTGATGACTAGCTCCAGGGCTCTGTATATGCCTGAAGAAGAGAAACCTCTAATGGGGAAATGCAGGAGTGGCTAACCTGTGACCCTTCAAATGTTGCTGGACTGTAATTCCCATTATCCCTTTGCCTGTGCTGTCTGGGGCTGATGGGAGTTGGAGTCCAGCAGTATTTGGAAGAGGACAAGATGCGCAGCTCCCTGAAAATCTCTAGCTTACACATTTTTAAAAAGCAGTGTATTATAACTCTAGCCCTCGTAGCTGCAAAACAGTGTGCGTAACTTATACAAAATTGCCTGGGAGCAGAATTTTGTTTTTGTTCTGAATATGCATCACAGACCTTCTCCTGTTTAGATGAGCCTACCCAGATACTTAAAAAGTTGAAGTAATTTTATCTGTTTTAGTATTTTAACATTTGTATGTTTTTAAAGTAGGGTTGTGAATTTTTCTCCCTTAAAACAAACTTGAATGGGAGCTGGAGTGTAATTTAGAACACTGTTGAAACTAGACTTCCCACCACACCCCACCTTGTGTTAGAAACGTAAGAAAATGCTAAACTGTCAGCCTTTTCTCTATATAGATAGCGAGAATTTCCTCACCTGAGTTTTATTTTTATATTTACAGTAGATTTTAAAAGTAGAAAAGGTGACACTGTTTAAGCACTTCAGAGCAACTGTTTCAAAATATAACTATGGCTAAACTGGATTTGAGCCTCTTAATTTTTCAAAAAGTGACAACACTGTTAGTCATTGTCATTCTCACAGTTCCCCTGGTCAGCTCTTTGGTGAAAAAGGGCCAGTTATAGAGAAGATAGGGGTTTCAACATACTTGAGGGACAGACAGAAAAATGCTGTGATGTACAGTGATTGCCATGATTTTAATTGACTCTGAGCAAGAAGAGAGCACTGATGACCCCTCATCTTTTATATATCGGTTTTCTAGGTTTGGTGTGGTGGTCTCACCTTGACAACAGGACTGCAGGTGCCAAGTGCCGTGAAAACACTGCAGAAGAGCGAAAATGGATTAAGCGGTTCAGCCAGCAGCCTAACCAATGTTGCCCAATGATATTTTCACTTCATGTTAACTGCTTTTTCTTTGCAGGTGTTACTCAAGGAGCTTTTGAGCAATGCTTTAATGTGTTCCTGCTACTTCTGAGGCCTAAGCACCACTAGTGGGGCTGAACCAAACCGTTAGCAGGAGTGTACTGTGAATCTGCAGTGTAATAGGAAAATAGACTGATCTTTTTTAAAAAAGAGAATTGGGTATTTGAGGTTGTAGCTATCTACTACTGTTAGACTAAGTTTGACTACTTGTCTTACGGATTCTTGACAGATAACTTCAGTATAACACGCAACAAAGGCAAGTATGATCTTGGTCTAAAAGGCCTTCCTTGCTTTTCTTCTCTCTAGGTTTCTAACACTCACTCCTTGACCCCGGAAAAGGAGATGAGCTGGAGGGTAATACACAGAAGCTTTAAAAATGAGAGCCATCTAAAAAAGCCAGTCTAACTTTCCATAACTCAGTGTAATGAAAAGGTGGTGATGTGTGGTACAAATACTTAGGTTTTGAATACTTAGGTTTTGATCACTGTCCTTTGATTTTGATCACTGTCCTTTGATTCTGATCACTGTCCTTTGATTCAAGGTAGTTTTTACGCAGTTGGGCACCATGAATAACATTGCTGAGAACTACACAGTCACCTCAAGTAGTGCATTTTAAACTGGTATTTGGACAGTGTCCATTAACCATGCAAAATGCTTTGAGGAATGGAAGAAATTGTAGTATTTCTGACCAGTCAGCTTAAGGAGCTTTTCGAAGTGCTTCCATTTTCCTCTGTTAAATCACCTGAGCTCAGTTTAAGTCCCATTTTTTTTTGTATTGTCAGCCAGTTTCAGTGTGTACTTCACATGGTACACTTTTTTGAGGTTAAGTGTACGCTCAGAATTAAGTCATGTTTCGCTAGCCATTCTTATCTGTAAGCTAATGGCTTGTTGCCACATCTTTAGTTTCTAGGCTGTGCCCTGAAAACTTCTCCAGAGGCTCAAAATAATATACTGTACCTAGTCAACTGCTAGATGCATCAGACACCTTAGTTTTGTAACATGGTAAATGTCCGGAATGTTGTTATCTTCAAATCTCTAAAGCACTTTTCCTGTAGATTTTGAAAGTGGATTGTACATTCCAGTTTTAAAGGCTCCATAAGTTCTGAGTTTCCTCCATGATGTCAGAAGCATATATTAAGAATGTAGATGGCATGTTCGGATTTTATGGTAACTTCCAACCTTTGAACATTTTGAGCTTGGTTCCCTATTAATTTCTCCATCATAGGACCTGGTACTAGGGTTTTGGGGTGGTGTTGTTTCTTACATTCTGTGATCTACTGTCTCACTCTTGAGAAATTTCACAGAATAGTATGAAGCAAACTTTTTAATAAAGTGCATCTGAGCATTTTTCACTTGTGAGAAATGGATACCTGCAGTTGTCTCTGAAGTGTTAAGAATTGAGTTTGAATGTTCAACTTTCCCACCTGAACCATGTAAATTGCTTCCTCAGAATCCCTGAATGGCTACGTTAATCCAGTCCGTTTACTCTATTGTTCCTCTTGCAAAAGAGTAGCAAATCACAGTAAAATGTCTCATGTTCTAAGAACTCCTTAAATACCATGTTTTACCCAGTCTTACCATGTTTTCTAACAATCAAGGAACCCAGTATTTATCCCATTGTAATGATGTGTTTGTTCTGTAAGACCCTTCATGTAGTTCTGCTACGTATACCTTTGTATTTGCAGCACTTAAGTTCACATTTTTATTCTTTGCGTATTTGATTTGTGAAATAAAGATGTTTTGATAACTGGCTTGTTATGCCCAATGCAGATAACATGCCAACTACTTCTAGGAAGAAAATATAATGTGGTAAATACCTTTATGATGCTTTGACCAGTATAAATGGGCTTCTAACTAGTCGGAATCAAGCTGCTATACTCTCAGAATTACATATTTTTGAGTAAGGCCTTTGTTCTATGTACAGTTAATAGAGGCACTTAACTGTCTTAAAATGGTTACATCTGCTAACTGTCAAGTGTGAGCCAGACTCTGAATCGACCGAATACTTCACAGTTGCAAGTTCTACTGAATTATGCAGGCATCTCTGTGAATTTTCCACAACTCCGTGGATCTGCAATATTTATTCCAGATGCAGTACTAGTGTTTAGAGGTTTGACATGCATTGGGAAACATACATTTGGAGTGGTGGGTTATCCTTATCGGAGGAACATTACTGCTAGTGGAACAATCTGAGGCATAGGTGCTTCTGTTGGCTGCCCAGCTGGGTAGTTCCATATCAGTTTAAGGAATTAGAGTATGGTGACACAAGGAAATGCCTTAAGCACTTTAGATATTGTTTATGAAACTTGAACTAACAACATTGATAGGTTTGCATTCTGTGGCAAGCATTCAGAAATTGGTGCAATTGAGCAAAGCAAATTACTCAGTTTGATGGTTTTGAGCAAAACAATTATTTGATTGTGTTTACTCTTCAGGTAGATATGCTAGATTGGTTACAAACAAGGCATAGTGTGTATATAATTTGTCTGCTTACTCATTGTAAAATTTGAAGTATTTTTGTATTTGTAGCTAATGAAAGGTGATTTTTTTTGTATATTTACAGCAAGAAGAAAATGTGTATTGTTAATTTAGTTTACAGAAATTATGGAATTGTCTACTGTGACATAATCATGTAACACAACTTGACTCCCTTTTGTATAATAAAGTAGCAAATGTAATTCACAATTGGGTTTAAATCCAAAACTATGTGAATCTGCTTAGAGGTTTCTGAAGAGCAGCTGAAAGCCCAAGTCACAAAACTGTATTATGAATGGCATTTTAAGGATGCAAGAGCGGAAGGGTTATACAGTGACTATACAATACAGTCTTAATAATTCAGTTTAAGTTTGAGGGCTATGTAATGAACATAATACATTCTCCTTTTATTAAAGGAAGCAGAAATACTCCTGTAAGGTTGTCTATTCTCTCCCTTGTCTCTTGGGACAGGATTCCTTTCTGTGGTGTAGGAACAGTTTTGAGGCAATCTAATTCGGCAAATGTTGGCATTTTAATTATGCAAGTGAGAACTTGGTGTGGTATATCAACTGACTTTGTTACTGTGCGGTTGGCACACTTGGTTGACTATATTTTCTGGTTGTTACTTTTGTCCTTGGAATTAAACTGAAGTGTTCTGGAAGCCTCCTGACTTGAAAGGGAAACTTAAGCCGCGTTTTCCTCCCTTAGTACTGTACAAATGAGCGGCTTCTCTCTGCAAGTGGGCTGCTCGTTTTCACCACCGGTAAAACACTTCTGCATGTGCCTTTTCAAAATGGCTCTTATCATTACTCTCCTAGTGTAAGGTATTGAGATAAGAAAGCATATTGATACTCTGCTGTCACACTGAACTTCCTAAATGGGGAAATTGTGCACTGACCTCAGGTACCCAGTGCTTCACTCTGCATCCTTGTCAAGTACCCTCGGACAACAACCCTACCTACCACAACACTGTACAACTGGGGTGCCTTAGAGCCCATGGAGTGTTTTAATTTGCTGTGTCTTTAAGTCAAACACATCTTGCAGGGGTTTTGTATTAATAAACTTTTGAAAACTCGTATACATCTTTTGTCGTGCTTTTTCTGAGGATAATATGCTATAGAGAAGTGGCTTTCTTTGGGTATGGAAGATCTTTGCCTGAACATTGCTGGGGAAACAAGGGTCTCTGGAGGTTCTTGCCTTGAGAGGGGAGAAGCAGCAGTAACAGCTTTTCCTAAACAAACAAGTCGTTCTCGTATATTTATATCTGTATGTATTAGAAGTTACAATAAAATATGTTTATGTAAACTGCTTTGGGAGGTCTGCCTGAAAAACAATATAAATGCTGTAACTCTTGGGCGGTTTTAGCAGACGTAAAAAGCAAACTTAGAGAACAGGGAGGCTAGTAATATTTAGTCAAATTATTCCTTCACCTTTAATTCTTTCACTAGAGAGGGCAACTATCTGAAAATAGAGTGACACTTGCTGTCTTTAATGTATGTAAGTTATTGATCTGGCACTTAATATATATAGTGCTATTGATAGTAACATAGGTAACAGTGAAGGGGAAACAACCGAAACATTGTTGGGCTAATAGTAATTGCCAATGAGGCTGCTGTGTTCATATTCAATCTTTTCAGACATAGGGCTTAACTGTTTTAAAGATATGTATTGGGGAACCATATATTTGTATGGTGGTAGTGCTGGATCAGCCTTCCAGTAGCTCTCAGATGAGAAAAATCAATTTAGTTCCAAGCGGGTTTTTGTTGTTGTTGTTGTTTTACCACAATTATGGCACAGCTTGTCAATGAAGTGTAGATTAGACACTTCCATTTTTTAGCCTAGGATGAAGCTGTCCTGCTTGACCTGAATTTAGAACAGCTGCTAGGATTGCATGGTGGTGTGGGCTTTGTTTTTGCAAATAGTTGTTACAAATAGCATTTCCAGTCCTTGCGCTGCAACCTCACCTGATAAATTTAAACTCTGCCTATTGAAATAAAGCAGGCCCCTTTGCTGTGCTCCTTTTGATGCCTGCGGAATTTTTTTGTCCAGATAAGCCTACCTTAGAAACTTTTAAGTAATTTTAATCTGTTTCAGTATTTTATCTCTTGCAATGCTTTTAGTCAAGCGGTATAAAAATCGTATGAAATGACAAAATAATGACTCGGAAGGTGGTGGACTCTCCTTCCTTGAAGGTGGTTGTTTTGTTTTTTTTAAGCAGAGGTTGGATGGCCACCTGCCAGGGATGCTTTTTAGTCGATTCCTGCATTGCAGGGGGTTGGACTAGAACTTCCGGGTCCCTTCCAACTGGACCAACTCATACCATTCTATGGCCAGAATGAATGAATGAATGAACTGAGGTGTAGCTGCCTCAGTGTGCGTTTCCCCATTTTCAAACTGGTGCCTTCCACCGTGTTAAAGGAGCTGCAGGACACCGCACAGCACGCGCAAAAATAAAACACCACATACCTCCTGAGTGCAAGTTTGCAGGATGGGTATCCCCCCTCTTAACTTTACCATTATTATTATTATTAAACTATATTAGCAATTTATTTTTAGTGTATCCATTTGTCGAACACCTATGAAAAGTAACCAAAAGGGCGGCCTGATGTCTGCCTCCATCTACGTCGAGAGGCAACGCAGTGCACCTCCAGGAGGGGAAGTCAAACCGAAGGGACCTTCCCTCCCCTTATGCTCCCAGCAGCCTCAGACACGTTGGTAGCTGCGGCTTGTTGGGAACAGCTGGGGACGCAGCATCTCTCGCGCACGCGCACACCGGGCGTCAGCTTTTAATTCCCCGCTCCCCAAGGCGGTCGGAGCCTCAAGTGAAGCGACGCAACACCTCCGGCTCCCCAGCGAACAGTGCGGGGCACAACCCTACCCCCGCTCTCCGTCCCTCCCTGCAAACAGAGGCCCTTCAAACGAGAACCGGAAATGAGGTTTCAAGGGGGAAAAGGCAACCTGCGCGCCTTGGTTAACGGACTCTTCCCTCCCTCCCGTCTTAACTCTATGTTCTCCTCGCGCCGCCCTGAGGCTGCCGGTGCCGTAAAGGGCGGGCTTCGGTTTACGGCAGAAGCCCGTCGCTCGGCTCCTACCTGCCTGGCGCGCCGTCAGGTAAGAGGGACGGGGAGGAAGGCAGTTCCTATGAGGCGTGTTTTTTTTATTTTTAGTGGGGCGGCTTTCTTGCTCGGTTCGCCTCAGGCTCCTCTTTTAACGCTGCCCCATGGACAAGGTTGGGGGGGGGGAGGACAAGATTAAATAAAGCAGCTGCTAAACAAAGTTAAACGGGGAGGTTTGCGAGGGACCCGTGAGGGTCATCTAGCCCAACCCCGCCGGCCCCCCCCCCCAGGCAGCGTTCGAAATTCGCCAGGCGCATTTTGCCGCCTTGGAGGCGCATGCCTGCCTGGGGATCCTTGGATCTTCCCAGTTTCCACACACGATAAGAACACATCCCGCTGAATTCTATCCACGATATTTTTATCCGCGCAATTGGAAACCCCAAAAAGTCGTAATGGAAACATACGGCTTTTGAGCCGTCCGGCTCCAAAATAGCAACTAGGCATTGTGTTTTGGCCACTGTAACCCTGGTTTAAGGGAGCCATTTGGCTGCTTAGCTTATTATTAATAATAATTTATTGTTTATACCCCGCCCATCTGACTGGGTTTCTGCAGCCACTCTAAGGCGGCTTCTGACAGAGTATTAAAAACACGGTAAAACATTAAAAACTTCCCTAAACAGGGCTGCCTTCAGATGTCTTCTAAAAGTTGTGCAGTTGTTTATCCCCTTGTTTTTTTTTTATCTCGTATTCTTAGGTTGTGACATCTGCAGATGAAGGGCGGTATTCAAATGTAATAAACTAAAATAATTTTATAATTCATACCCCGCCCATCTGGGGTGGCGCAGCACATATAAAAACATAGTAAAACGTCAAACATTAAAAACTTCCTGATACAGGGCTTTCCTTCAGATGTCTTCTAAAAGTTGTGTAGTTCTTTATCTCCTTGACATCTGGTGGGAGGGCGTGTGTATGTGAGAAGCTGCTGGGAACTGTAGCTCTGTGAGGGGAAAGCTACAGTTCCCAGCACCTTTAAGCAACAGTTCCTAGGTTTCTTTGGAGGCAGGGGGATAGATGTGCATTGAATGTGCTTTAAGCACCGGATGTGGGAGCCCATGACAAGCCCCGAAATAACAAACTTGGTTTATGATTGCTTTGTACCCTTGATAGTGTGTTGCAGGTAGGAATTACTCAGTGTGACCCTACCACCAGCAAAACCCCATTGATTTTTAGCAGAGACAGTAATAATTTTAAAGGGAGGGGGTGATTAAAAGTAGACATGGCACTGGGATTTGGTGGAGAGGTTTATCCCTCTCTGCTCTGCCCATCACCCTGATGAGGATGCAAATTCTCTGTCCCTGTCATCAGATTGATCACTGAATAAGTCAGGAGGGGAATATAACCCCCTGAATAGTGCAGTTCCCTGGAGGGATGCTGTCTTTAAGTACCCGAAAGCTCCTCCTTTTTCAAACACTTTTGGGAGAAAGAGTGGGGGAAATCTGAGAACCTAGCTGTGTTATGCTACTAACCAACAGGGATTCACACAAGCACTTTGATGTTTCTCATTGTTAAGAGACTTAAAAGTAATTTGAACAAGCATTAATGTGCTTTGCACAAAACAATGATTCTCGTTTATATAAAACTGTTACAAACACTTTATTGAATTCAAGTCCCCCCTCCCCTTTTCCCCAGCTTTATTTTCCACTGGAGAGACGTTAGTAGGCTACTTGAAAAGATGAGAAGAACGAAGCTCCTGCTTTCAACTGATAGTCAAGAGAGCCCTGAAGACTAATGCAGAGAATTAACAAGAACGTGGTTTTGGGCCTTCTTACTTTGACAAGCTCAGTCTTTCTCCTGTTCCAGCTGTACTATTATAAATACTATTTATCACCAAGGGTAAGAACTCTGGCGGCTCACTTAAAAACAACACCACCACACAGCTACATTCAGCAGAATGAATCCAAACAAGTGTTTATAGTGATTTGTTAAAATAAGATGGGAGACACGAGATTGAGACTTGCTTGGTATTGAGCATTCTTGCTTGGTAGTAAATTCCAATGAAATCAATATGGCTTAAACATGGTTAAAGTCAGATTTCGTATATTCCAGGTTACGGTCTGGCCATTTTCTGGTCAAGTGGAGTGGAGCTTTCTAGCTCCATTGCTATCTTAATAGTTTGATTCCAGTGTAGTATGTCAGAAGGTTAGTCAACAGAGGAAGTCTGTACTCTTTGAGTTGAAAATAGATTAGTTCAAATATATATAAAAAATGCAATATTTTTGAAAAATATCACCAAAGCTTCACTTCTCTTTTGTCTTGGTGGTAGCACTAGGACTTGACTTGCAAAGCCTCTTCTCTGTTCTTTGGTTTTGTTAGAATGGAGCTGTTTTCCCCAAGATTAAAGGGAACAAAGCAGGACAAGACGGTAGTCGGTGGGTAAGTACTTTTGCACTGAAAGTATTTTTATTATTTTATTACTATTATTTATTGAATTTATATCCCGCCCCATACCCGATGGTCTCAGGGCGGGTCGCAAAAAAGGTCACAATATATGAAATAAAAATAAAAACAGTAATCCAATAACGCCCCCCTAAAAGAGCCACATTTTAAAGGCTATAGGATGTTGATTTAGGTCAACCAAAGGCCTGGTTAAAATGGAATGTTTTTGCCTGCCGCCTAAAAGTGTACAATGAAGGCACCAGGCAAACTTCCCTGGGGAGAGCATTCCACAGCCACTGCAGAGAAGGCCTGTTGCCACCCTCTGGGCCTCTCGAGGAGGAGGCACATGAAAGAGGTTTTGCAGTCCTGAGCCATTTAAGGCTCTATAGGTCAAAACCAGCACTTTGAATTGGGCACAGAAACTAATCAGTAGCCAGTGCAGTCAGACCAGGATCGGTGTAATATGCCCAAACCGCCTTTCTCCAGTGAGCAGCGTGGCCTCCGAATTCTCCACTAGCTGAAGTTTCTGAACCATCTTCAGAGGCAGCCCTGAGTATAAGATGTATAAGATCTCTTTTGCTGCTTTGATCAGTATGATACCCGTTATTGTTACTTTATTGACTTAAAAGGTAAAGGGACCCCTGACCATTAGGTCCAGTCGTGACTGACTCTGGGGTTGTGGCGCTTATCTCACTTTATTGGCCGAGGGAGCCGACGTACAGCTTCCGGGTCATGTGGCCAGTATGACTAAGCTGCTTCTGGCGAACCAGAGCAGCGCACGGAAATGCCGTTTACCTTCTCACCGGAGCAGTACCTATTTATCTACTTGCACTTTGACGTGCTTTCGAACAGCTAGGTTGGAAGGAGCAGGGACTGAGCAACGGGAACTCACCCCGTTGCGGGGATTTGAACCGCCGACGTTTGATCAGCAAGTCCTATGCTCTGTGGGTTAACCCACAGTGCCACCCGCGTCCCTATACTTTATTGACTTAGGGATCTTCAAAAGCTTTTTAAAGATGTTTTTTCCCCCTTTCCTGTCTCTTTATACAGCACGTTGTTAAGAAATTCATTAGTCTGATGTCCAGTCACAACATACCTGTGCATCTGATTGATCCATTGCTTCTGGGACTAATTGACACAGACTTGAAGCAGCTCAGGACCTCTCCTGATAGCAGCCACTCAGAATGCAGATACCTCTGTGCTCGACGGGACTTCACCACCTTTGCCATCCTGGACAAAGCCTGGAAACTTGAGGTAAATTTGTCTCATCTTTATTTACCTATCTATGCTAAACTTTGCAACTGTTAGATCGAGTAAGCATAGAGACAAAATATCAAAATATTTATAGTGCATTTCTCAGGAATTTTTGAGAAAGGGGGAGTCACATGGTGAGTGACTTGACCACAAGGCAAATGTTGCTTAGAAGGTACCTCACAACAGCAACAGATCTCCTGGAGTGTGTCTCTCTGTGGTTCGTATTTGAAGGTTGTGTTTTTTTTGTTATGGCTTTCATATCTTAACAGATAGTATTGTTACTCAGGAGGAAAACTGCAGAAAAGCACAAAAGAGGCTTTAATACACTCCTTAAACTTAAAGAAGTGTATGAAAATAAATGCTAAGTGGTATTCAGAGAACTGTGTGAAGCCAAGTAAGTTGGTTAAGTGTATTTATTAGAACTAAAAAGGAGATTGTAAGAATAATTGCATTACCATAGAGAGGGGTTTCTGTTTCATTTTGAAACAGAAGAGCAAGTGCTTTGCAAAGCAGGACTGTGTGTGTGTGTGTGTGTGTGTGTGTTTAATGTACTGAGCCAAAATACAGCATGTCAATTTCAGGTGGGCCTGTTTCGAGCTGCTGAGAGAGTGGGTTTCCAGTGGCTAAAGCTTCAGAGCAAAGACCCACGTCTGGAAGGGATGGATGACCTCTCTGGGATGGAGATTCCCTTACACTACATTTTCAGACTGGCAGCGCATGCCATCCATCTGGTGGTCTTTTATGAGAGGAGCGGGAACTACCTCTGGCACGGACAGCTGCGGCTGAAGCGACACATGGACCGAAAGTTCGTACCTTTTCGGAAGTTGCCGTTTGGCCGCTACCCGGGAGCCTATGACAAGTAAGAAATGGCAGGGCAGTGTTTTCTGTTTCTATTTGATGCACGAGTTTTTCATACAAAGCACACAGCTGTCCAGCTT
This sequence comes from Podarcis siculus, assembly GCA_034642415.1. Lineage (NCBI taxonomy): Eukaryota > Metazoa > Chordata > Lepidosauria > Squamata > Lacertidae > Podarcis > Podarcis siculus. The sequence continues at coordinate 12,210,947 of JAXCMG010000032.1, forward strand.
GCCTTGTATCCTTGCTGAACGATGAATGAAATCAGATGTGCAGGGTTTCTGAAATCAATGAGATTACAGCAATGGAGAAAAGTTTTACATTCATGATCCAACAATATTCTTCTCCCACCCTGATGCATGATACTAGAACAGGGAATCGTGCAGTGATGATGTTTGGCTATAAAATCAGGACAGGACAAATAAATGCATCTTAAACTTGGGAAATCCTTTACCCCCAGGATGTGGTTGCCACTGGGCTCTGAGGCTTCAAAATGGGGCCAAACAGAAGAAGTAGCTAGGAAATAAACAGCTTGTTGCTCATCATGTTGCAACACATCCTTAAATGCAAGTAGCTGAAAATAAGTATGGTTCCCCAAGGAGAAAAGACACTCAGATAAATTTTTCATTAGGCAAGTAATGTACCTCTGCCCTTGTATCCGATGGGTTGTTTCTAGTACAGTGGACCCTCTGGATACAAACTTAATTCATTCCTGGGGTCCTTATGTACCCTGAAAAGTCTGCATCTAGAGACACTGCTTCTGTGCACATGCGCGGCGCAATAGAACACTTCTGCGCTCTTCCAAGTTTGCTGTGTTAGCAACCCGAAAGTTACGTAACCCAAGGGTCCACCGTATGGCAGAGTCCCTGATCCATTTGGCTAAAGGGATTCACCTGGATGAGAGCATGGTGCTGTTTTACTTTTTCCATTCCGCCTTCCCATCGTAGGCATTTGTTTCTTGTTGGTGCAGATAGGCTAAACAGCTTCAGAACACCTCGTTTGGTCCAAATGGAATGAGTTATTTTGGAGTAGTTGAGTGTAAATAGATAATCTGCAGCCTTTACAAATGAAGGGACTACAGCTGCTCCTGTGTTTCGTTTCATTTCACCTTCCGGACACGAAAGTTGCTCTTGTTTTCTGGCCAGGTTAATGTAACTCTTTCCTCCTTTGTAACAGGCTAGAACTAATAAGTGTTTCCATTGATGGGTTGACAGTCCAGATTCCAAAAGAGCCATCTCAGTTCCTAGAGGAAAGGTCCCACTCCAGATTTATTGAATGTAGGTACAGAGAAGCTCGAACTTTCTTCCAGGTTAGTGGTTATCAAGTACAATTTCACCCAAAATGTGAAATACTTTCCAGCGTTGCTTGCCTGATTTTCCCCACCACCCCAGGGTTAAAATGGTTGTTGTTGTCAGAGTTAACATGCTTAAATAGGAATGCTAATACATCTAGATCAGGGTTTCCCAAACTTGGGTCGCCGGCTGTTTTTTTGTTTGTTTGTTTGTTTTTGGGACTACAGTTCCCGTCATCCCTGATTATTGGTCCTGCTAGCTAGGGATGATGGGAGTTCAGAAAAAAAACCAGATGGAGGGCCCAAGTTTGGGAAACGCTGATCTAGACTTGTGTGGATGGATGCCTTTGTTCCCAGACTGTAGAATCACACAAAAATATCTTACTGCAGACTTGCACACCCTATGACCCACCAAGCCCAAATCTGCCCATGAACCACATGCAGTGGCCTACTAAATGGCTTGCCTCTGATTGTGAAAATAAGAGGAGAGAGTTGCAGTCAAGCAGACAGTGAGCTGTTTCGGTGCATGGCTGGATTGTGATTTGTGCAATCCTGATTTAACTCCTCCTGCCTTGCTGATTTATATATGCTATATGGATCCTACAGAGATAAGACGCGAGCGGCACTGTGGTCTAAACCACTGAGCCTCTTGGGCTTGCTGATCAGAAGGTCGGCGGTTCGAATCCCCACGACGGGGTGAGCTCCTGTTGCTCTTTCCCAGCAACCTAGCAGTTCGAAAGCATACCAGTGCAAGTAGATAGATACCACTGCGACAGGAAGGTAAACAGCGTTTCTGTGTGCTCTGGTTTCCGTCACGGTTCTCCGCTGTGCCAGAAGCAGTTTAGTCGTGCTGCCACATGACCTGGAAAGCTGTCTATTAATAAATGCTGGCTCCCTCGGCCTGAAAGCGGAGATGAGCGCCGCAACCCCATAGTAGCCTTTGACTGGACTGAACCGTCCAGGGGTCCTTTACCTTTTTTTTTTTTTTACCTCCAGAGATAAGCAATGGTGGTGAAGCTAGCTTCTGATCTCTTAAGTGGCTCATGTTTAAATAATTATTTACTCATATGTATTCCAAGGTCCAATGAATTACAGTTAGAAACATTGTTTGCTGTAAAGTGTGGAAGAGTGCTGTACATGAATCACAAGTCAAATGGTACATAGAAATATCTGCATGGTTCTTTGCTTCCTGACCCCAGAGTCCTGTTTCAGATTTAAATGTTAATGGAAATAGCTTGAAACCTATGAACCCTTTTACCCATCCAGCCCACTGGTAGGTTAATATTATAGTCCCGAAGCCAGCCACAGCACAATACTGATAAATAAGATTTGCTATAATCCTTTAACACTTGGTGGCGCCAAAGAATGAAAATCCAGTGCATGGAAACAAAGGTGAATCTATCTTACATAGGAAAGCAGGAAATTAATAGTATCTTCTCTGCTACGGCAGTAGATACTGGCATAGAAAAAGAAATCTGTATTAAAAATGGTTATTTACCTGGGTTTGAACATATCTTGAAGTTCATTAAATATTGAGTGATTGATTTCATAAAATGTATATACCACTTGATTGTAAAAGACTTCAAAGCGATATACAAAAAGATAAAACTAGGAAAATCAAGGAAAATTACAACTCGACTTTAAAACATAACAAAAGTTAAAATACTGAAATAGCAGAAAAAAGTAGTTTGGTGGGAGCTGTAAACACTTGACTGTATGAAAATAATACAAGAGTCGTTTACAATTTCCCTTTTATTTTTCAGCTGTACCCTGATGATGTATCTCTAGATGCTGTCGAATTCAGAAAGAAAGCCAAGGCCTTGCTGCATCTTGCTTCTCTGACATTAAACAATTTAGGAGTCAGATTCTGGCTGAGCAGTGGAACTTGCCTGGGTAAGGAGCTTGTGGTCATGTTTGGTCGCTAAGATTGAGAACTGAATGCATTCAATTACTCAGGGGTGTCTTCACAGGTGCTGCAAAACCCACAAATGTGCAGAGACACCTTTTCATATTCCATATTCATATTCCAAAACTGAAATATGTACCAGAACAGCTTGAAACATGTATGGTTAAATGGCTTAAGTCTTAAACACCCCAGTACTCGCCAAAACTTTGGAAGGTCATCAGTCTTCTTTATGTAATGATGGGAGAGAACTAGGCACTGCCCCCTTAACTTGCTCCACTCCCTAACCCCACTTCGCCACCATATCCTTACAGCCTTTGCCATTCCCTCCTCTGCAAGTCCCTAGCAAACTAGGAGAAATCTTCATAGGCTGGTAGATTTTGTGGGCTTGGGGTTTGTACTGTCCCAGCTTTCTGCCATGAAACTCACAGAACTGTTGTGTTTTCAGGTTGGTACAGGCAGTGCAATATTATTCCTTACAGCAAAGATGTGGACTTGGGGATTTTCATTCAAGACTACCAGCCAGATATCATTCCAGCATTTCAGAAGGCAGGATTGCCGCTAAAGCACAAGTTTGGCAAGGTTGGTGGATGACACACCTGACTTGGGATCTTTGCCCTGTTTGGAACCCCCCCTTTCCAGGGTCTGCAATGCCAGGCTCTAACAGGAAGAAGATATTGTGTGTTGGAAGAGCTACCGTGGAGCAGTGGATGCTGGACTGGGGAGATTTGGGTTCAGATCTCTTCGCAATCATGAAGGTTGCTGAGTGACCCAGGGTCCCAGTCACTATCACTCTTAGTCAGCCTACCTCGTAGGATTGTTGTAAGGACAAAATGGATGGGAGGACAGAACCATGTATCAACAGCGTTGTTTATTTGTATGCTGCCTTTCCATGCTCAAACCGGCTTATAGGCTTATAAAGATAAAGGTAAAGGGACCCCTGACCATTAGGTCCAGTCGGTCGTGACCGACTCTGGGGTTGCGGCGCTCATCTTGCTCTATGGGCCGAGAGAGCTGGCGTTTGTCTGCAGACAGCTTCCGGGTCATGTGGCCAGCATGACTAAGCCGCTTCTGGCGAACCAGAGCAGTGCACGGAAACGCCGTTTACCTTCTCGCCAGAGCAGTACCTATTTATCTACTTGCACTTTGACGTGCTTTCGAACTGCTAGGTTGGCAGGAGCAGGGACTGAGCAACGGGAGTTCACCCCGTCACGGGGATTCGAACCACCGACCTTCTGATTGGCAAGTCCTAGGCTCTGTGGTTTAACCCACAGCACCACCCGCGTCCCTTATAGGCTTATAGGGCTGGGCAATTTCTGGTTTTCAACATCGTGATATATCAGCAACTAAACATTGTGATATACTGATATATCACGATGTCTGAAATAAGGATGAAGCTATGTAGAGGCTTTTGTAACAGAAAAAAATAAAATAAAGAAAACTCAAACTTAGATTATGTATCATGTCATTTTGCCTAAAAATCATTGCACAAAGACCTGGCATGTGTCCCTCTTGTATGTTTGCAGTGTTTGACTTTTGCAGCATCTTTTAATATTATCTGTGTCATATAAGGTGCCTTTTTCCTGTCTACCTTACAGGTTGAAGACAGCTTGGAGCTCTCTTTTCAAGGAGAGGATGAAGTGAAGCTCGATATATTTTTCTTCTATGAAGAGGATGACCACATGTGGAATGGTGGAACTCAGGCCAAATCGGGCAAGAAATTCAAGTATGAGTCAGACTTGGCGTCTGTGGGGGAAGGAAATAGAGCTTGACAAACTGCAGCGTGAGATATTCTTAGCAATTAGTGTAGTGCAGCTTCATTCTATCACCAGTATAAAAACGATAAACCACGAGGGAATTGCAGACCACTTTTTCAAACCACCAGTGTTTTTCAAACCACTTTTTGGGGACCTGTTCAGCATTCATCTTGATTTGTTCGCAGGGAGAATGGACAGTGTTGGCTATTTAATGAGCATTTCATTCTGATTGGTTTGCAGCGAGGTTAGACAAGTGTTTTCCCACGTTTTCTAGTGAGTTTTCCCATTGCAAAAATTCAAGCATTTGGTGGAAGTGGGTTTGTTGTGCAGGACCCTCCTGGTTAACTATAATTGTGCAACCCAAATTTGCCAGTACAGTCGTACGTTGGAAGTTGAACGGCATCCATTCTGGAAGTCCATTCGACTTCCAAAACATTCGAAAACCAAAGCGCGGCTTCTGATTGGCTGCAGGAAGCAGAACTAAGCTGTTTGAAAACCAAGGTACGTCTGTATAAGTCATGCAAAGGTGTTTAGTATGTAGTTGTAGAAGCCATTTTAGCCCAAATTCTGCAATATGCAATCTGGATGCAGACACTTTTACTCAATCCCAGAATTCTTAAAACATTAACTGTATGCAGATTCTACGAAGTCGCACCACATTTCACTGATTGGATTACAAAGCCCCTTTCCTTCATCATTGACCTTCCTCTTCTTTTTCTGTGACGCAGGTATCTGTTTCCCAAATTTACACTATGTTGGACTGAGTTCGTAGAACTCAAGGTACGTGTCCCATGTGAAACTCTCCACTACATTGAAGCCAATTACGGTAAAGAATGGAAGATACCCGTGAAGATGTGGGACTGGAAAAACTCTCCACCCAACGTCCAGCCCAATGGGATCTGGCCTATCAACGAATGGGAAGAAGTCATTCAACTCTACTGACCAATCTAAAACAATGACATGTATTAATGTTGCCCACAAGGCGTCTTCGATTGTGGAATGCTTCAGCCATTTCCAATGGAGATGCTGTAAAAGATGTGTTCACTGTTCAGTTGGTCAACGCACAAGCAAATTGATGTCCTGCTTCAGGAACTCTGAAGAACTCTTTTCTACAGCTGAGGATGGGGGGTGGGGTGGGGAATAAGCTACATAAAAGTTGTATGTAAGGAAAAAGGAATACTGGGTGGCCATTTTGAACATTTGTTGCAGCAAATGTCCCTAAGTCAAGACAAAAGCTGCGTATTCTGCCCAAACTAAGGGTCACCAAATACAGCCCACCATTCATGTCTACACCACAGCTCACTGAAAAATGCAGGTGGGTGGTACCAGTTGTATGGCAAGCCATGGACTATTTAGCAGTGGCTTTGTGTGCTTAGTCAAAATGGAAGTTTTTGTGGGAATGTTCAGGGAGGCAGGAGAGGATATATTGTTTATTAATATCCTCCCTAACTTGTGCTAGCAAGTTCTGTAATTTAGCAGAGTTTTACATTCCCCTTTTAAATGCACAGCAGTTAGCTTGTGGCAAGCTTGTTTAAGCTTCTCAATATTAGATTCCTGGTAAGATCCCTTTATATCCCTCCTAAAAGAATGGACACGACACAATCTTGTGTAATGTGTAAGTTTACTCACACATTCAGTTCACAGATGGATCCCTGAAGGCAGACTTAGTTACAAAATATATACATGTGGATCTACCCCATAAAGGTGGTTAATCCCAGTGACCGCAGTTCACACAACAAAAGGAAGATGGAAAAGATACACGTGTATTCTGAAGAAGTGTGCATGCACACGAAAGCTCATACCAAGAACTAACTTAGTTGGTCTTTAAGGTGCTACTGGAAGGAATTTTTTTTTTTGTTTTGACTATGGCAGACCAACACGGCTACCTATCTGTAAAAGGAATGTTGTATTTGACTGCTATCTATGTATCATATCCCACAGATGGGTTGTTAGTTAAAGCCTGTGTTTGAATCTACAGGGTCCGGTATCACTTTAGGAGCTAATGGATGTAGGAGGAAATGATGTCACCTACTCGAATGGCCATCTGACTCAAATGGTCCCCTTTCACCTAAATTGTTCATAGCTTCCTTCCAACCTCTCGAATCCAAGTTTTTCTTGGAGCCCCCCACTCAGGACCACTTTTGAGGGAGCAGCGCTAGCGCGTGAGAGTCCTTCACAGCTTACTCATTGGCAACGCAGTATGGCCGCTCAGAATACAGATGCTGGCCATCCTTGGTCTATTGCACATCCCAGTGTGGCTCCTATTTACAGTTATTCCCAGTGGGATTTCACTCATGGGGAAAATAGCAACCCATACTACTTTTAATCAGGGCTTTTTTCCCACCGGAACTCTCAGGTGGGCACCATTGCCATTCTAAGAGAACGATGTGAGTTCATGGTGAGTTCGGGCATCTATTTTTCTAGAAAAATAGCACTGCTTTTAATAGTGTATCATTGACCTTTAACCACAGTTCAAGACTTTCCTGCCATGTCCCCATCATTAGGAGATAACTTGGGTGGGGGCATTGTACAAAAAAAAAAATCAAAAATAATTTGTCACATCCCTTATTATGGAGAGGAGTTCAAAGAGATTTGAAACTGACGATCAGGACAAAGTGAAATACTGTTATCTCTGAAGAAGTTCTCGTAGTATATTTTATTTGTACGTGGCTCACTGTGGCCTGAAGTCTGTTTTGCATTGTTTGGAGCTCTGTTATACAAAGCACAATAATGTAGACATTTCTATTTGTGGGCAGAGAATGTGATTTTTTTTTTAAAAAAACCACTATTGTTTATCTTGTGTAGATAAGGAAAAAGAGAGAAGGTACTAATGCATGTCCCCTCACTAAAACAAATAGTATTTAAATGATCCACGTACAATATTGTGTTTTAACTTATTGACGAAGTTGTTTGCTGTTTTGTACAATGTATGATGACGCTCTTCTTGTCGGTGGCTCCTGTGAAGGAAAAGTTGGTTGTTCCTTCTGTCCTATTGAAGTCAATGTGACAAGTTAGTATCAAGTAACTTTTCTGGATTTGGGACGAAGGTTTTAATGTACTTGTCATGCAGAGGTACGCTTTTAACCTGAATTTCAGGATGTTACTCACTACAAAATAATCTGAAGGAGGCTTTAAAATAAATACATATGTTCTGAACTTTTTAAATAAACTTATGAAAAGAGACTTAGGAAAATGTCACATTTATTCAGAATATGGAAGATCAAAATCTATGCCTTTGGCAAATATGTTTCTAATGTGCAGTTAGTGCTCAACAGTGTTCTTGTTTTAAGGTTACATTTGTCATATATACAAAAACAGCAACAACACAAGCATGATATACAACAACATAGTTAAACTTTTATATATCCTAGTATAGCCTGTATATGTACTCCTTATATTCTTAATTTCTGAAAATATGCTAAGTAAGATCAGGCTTCCTTTACCAGCTTGCCTTTTCAGCTATTGGTGCCAATGCAGCTGCAATGCTGTGTTTCTATTTTTAAAATTTATTGTGTTTCAAAATAAGGTATAGATTTTTGTCCCTAAGAACCAGTCAAGGCACAGTACAGAAATCTTGCTTTTCTCACCTCCGTTTGATTGTCAGGTAAAATGAGCTTAGCTAATTTACTTGGCTGAGGGTTTCTGAGCCCATTATGGAATGAATGAATTTGTAGAGTAAATCCATATGAGGAAATTAATTTCTGGATGAACTTTAATAGCAGAAGAATTTATTATTGCCGGTCAATTTTGAATTATTAATTTAATCTAACCTTGGAAATTGCCGAATGAACTGTATTTAACCGACTGGTTTAAATCAAGAGTCAAAAATGGATATTTTGATGATTGAATGAGGACTGCCTTGCTGTTAATTTAATGACTGGATTTTGATGAGTATTTGGAAGTATGGATTGAGATACTTGAAGAGAGAGAAGGCATGAATGTGGTTCTCTGCTAATGCTAGAAGCCTCTGAGCTGAGATGGGAGAATTGGAGAATGGCATTGATACAGAATCATAGAACTGTAGAGTTGGAAGGGCCACCAAGGATCATCTAGTCCAGGGATCACCAACCTAAGGCCCACCCTAACGCCCACTCGTGCACTGCACTAAACCAGTGCAGCGTAGCGCAGGGACTCACTTCTGTGGTGCCAAAAATCAAGGGCACGCAGACACCGAAAATCAAGGGCGCGCAGACGCATGCACGCATGATCCAGCCCATAGAGGGATCTCAGCAGGACCGATCCGGCCCAGGCAAGATAAACCTTGTCGACCCCTGTTCTAGTCCAATCCCCTGCAATGAAGAAACATCAACTAAAGCATCCATGACAGATGGCCATCCAATCTCTGCTTAGAAACCTCCAAGGAATGAGAATCCACAACCTCCCAAGGGAGACCGTTCCACTCTTGAACAGCTCTTACTGTCAGAAAGTTCTGGTTTGAGCCCTGCTCTCCAGAGCAGGAGAAAACAAGCTTGTTCTCTGTTCCATGTGATAGCCCTTGAGATATTTGAAGATGGCTATCGTCTGTCCTCTCAGTCTCCTCTTTTCCAGGCTAAACATACCCAGCTACCTTCAAGTGCTCCTTATAAAGCTTGGTTTCCAGACCCTCGATCATCTTGGTTGCCCTTCTCTGCACACGTTCTGGCTTGTTAGCATCCTTCCTAAATCATGGTGCCCAGAATTGGACATGGTATTCCAGGTGTGGTCTCAGCAAGGCAGAGTAGAGTGGTACTATTACTTCCCTTGATCTGGACACTTATGATCTGGACATAGAGACCTGGTGTCTTTAGCTCTTGCGTTTTGACTTTGGCCTCTGTATGAATTTCAGCTGTGACAGCAGGGGCACCTTTTGAACCAAAGTAAGACACTGCAGTTTAGTTAGGTGCTGAGCTTTTTGTAAAGCTGCAGTGCGCAAGTATGCACAGTGTCTTTGCAAGGAAGGAGGACTCCGAAAAGAACATAACTTGGCCGCACCCCTGCAACCCTAGTAACCCAGCTGAGAAAATCTAAGAGTACCTGTGCTTATGAACTCTGTTCCATGCATGTGCCCTATGGCATCATCTCCATATCTTCACTATGCAACCAGTTTTAACTACAACAGCTACTTCCCCATGAGGCAGGCCTCAAGAAGCCTCTTTGCTTTTATAGTCGTACCTTGGAAGTCGAACGGAATCCGTTCCGGAAGTCTGTTCAACTTCCAAAACGTTCGGAAACCAAAGCCAAACGGAAGCCCCGTTGGGACGTTCGGCTTCCAAAAATGGTTCGCAAACCAGAACAGAGTCACCTCCGGGTTTGCGGCTTTTGGGAACCAAAACGTTCAAGGACTAAGCTGTTCGAAAACCAAGGTATGACTGTGTTTCAAAGTGAAGCCATTTTTTAAATCATACCATACTGAAGTAGGGCTTGGTGTCTCCCAGATTCGAAATAATAGCCTGCCAACATGGTTTCTTTTACATATTTGAAGGCCTTCTCTGTTTTGGTTGGCAGTCAAATGATGCTGACAGGTGAGGATTCACCAGTGGTATTGTGGCTCACTCCCTGGAGCCAAGCGCGTTCAGCTTTGGTAGTATATTTATGAGGATAATTCAGCAATTATGCTGAAATTCAGGGGGGATTTAAAACCAGAAAGGTCTGTTCTTAACCTGAAGCACAACTTTAGCTAATGGGGCCTCCTGCTGCTGCTGTGTCACCGCTGCACGATTACTGTTCTGATCCTGAAGCAAAGTTCTTAACCCAAGGTAATATTTCTGGGTTAGCGGAGTCTGTAACCTGAAGCGTATGTAACCCAAGGTACCACTGTACTCGAATGCAGTGTTTTGGCAGCTATGCAATCTGGAACCTAAGGAATAATAAATATTATTATTTATTATTTATTATTTATTATTTATTATTTATTATTTATT
>JAXCMG010000032.1:12221574-12293337 GCA_034642415.1 Podarcis siculus
TTTATTATTTATTATTTATTATTTATTATTTATTATTTATTATTTATACCCTGCCCATCTGGCTGGGTTTCCGCCAGTCATTTAAAACTTCCTGATACAGGACTGCCTTCAGATGTCTTCTAAATGTCAGATAGTCATTTATTTCTTTGACATCTGATGGGAGGGCATTCCACAGTTCCTCTGCCTAGTTCCCTGTAACCTCACCTCTTGCAGAGAGGGAACTGCCAGAAGGCCCTCGGAGCTGGACCAAGGCCATTTAGGGCTTTAAAGGTCAGCACCAACACTTTGAATTGTGCTCTGAAATGTACTGGGAGCCAGTGTAGGTCTTTCAAGACTGGTGTTATATGGTCTTGGCGGCCGCTACCAGTCACCAGTCTAGCTGCGGCATTCTGGATTAGTTGTAGTTTCTGGGTCACCTTCCACTGAGGAACTGAGAAAATGATGTCAACACTGGAGGAAAAATGTAAGAGCACCTTAAAATCCGGGCAGTTTGGTATGTGCTATTTCTTCTGTTGCGCCACACCTGTACTGGGAGAAACTAGCACAGGTAAGGGAATACGTCCTTGCATAATTTGAAAACGTTTCATTCTGAATGCTAAATATTTGAGAGCAACGCCATACAAATACGTAAAGAAACCAGATATCTTGGCTTCGGGTTTCATCAGTATTCTCAGTATCTACTATAGATGTACACATGTTTTGCTTACATCTGATATCCGCAGACAAGGCTTTCTTGCTAGGAATTTCAAAATGGTGCTCCGGGGAGAGAGAGAGGTTATGCAAAACACACAGCGCACAGCGACACTTTCATTTGTCATGAGACGCCAGATGCTTTAGACAGGCTGGCTATAAATGCAAATCTGAGTCCAGGATCTAAATATATGGTACTGCTGGGGTTTTCCAGTGTCCTGCTAAAAATACTTCTGCCCTCTGTAAAGACCAAGCAAATGGCCTGAAAGGAGGGAGGATTCAGGAGCAGTTAATTTAGGGCATGGCTACACGTACTAATGTCACCCGTGCACCAAAATCCCTCCCCTTCTGCCCTTAGAAGTCTGTAAAAATGCTTCCCCCGTCCAATGTTGTGATGCCGTAAACGGCCTTGGCCCAGTATACCTGAAGGAGCGTCTCCACCCCCATCATTCACCTTGAACACTGAGGTCCAGCGCCGAGGGTTTTCTGGCAGTTCCCTCACTGCGAGAAGTGAGGTTACAGGGAACCAGGCAGAGGGCCTTCTCGGTGGTGGCGCCCGCCCTGTGGAAATCCCTCCTATCAGATGTCAAGGAAATAAACAACTATCTGACGTTTAGAAGACATCTGAAGGCAGCCCTGTTTAGGGAAGCTTTTAATGACTGATGTTTTAATGTATTTTTAATCTTTTGTTGGAAGCTGCCCAGAGTGGCTGGGGAAACCCAGCCAGATGGGCAGGGTAGAAATAAATTATTATTATGATGTCATTGTGTACATTTCCCTGCTTGCACTAACTATTGACGTAAAGCAGGAGCCCATGAATGTGGTTACATCATCAGCTTATGCAGATGTTGACTCAATTTAATGCTCTTTTTAAAAGGGATCCATCCACAAACCAGTTTTTATTCAGTTCCTTAGAAACGGAACTGGACTAAGACTCTTATTGTGTTTTTTTTAAATTTTGTATTCTTATGTTGTGATATCTACAGATGAAGGGCGGTATTCAAATAATAAAACAATAATTTTATAATTCATACTCCACCCATCTTGCTGGGTTCCCCCAGCCACTCTGGGCAGCACAGCACATATAAAAACATAGTAAAACATTAAAAACTTTCTGATACAGGTCTTTCCTTCAGATGTCTTCTAGAAGTTGTGTAGTTCTTTATTTCCTTGACATCTGACCAGAGGGCATTCCACAGGGAGGGCGCCACTGCCAAGAAAGCCCTCTGCCTGGTTCCCTGTAACCTCACTTGTTGCAGTGAGAGAGAATTATACAGAATTTCAAAGGATTTGAGTAGCAGAAGATTTTGTGGCTCTGATATACAGTATACCAATGTGCATTCATAGGCCCTCCAAGTTTCCCTACTTCCCAGGGACAGCCCTGAGTTTACAGAAGTTGCCCGGGTTTCTGATTTGATCCTGGACTGTCCTGCTTTTCCTTAAGGTAAAGGGACCCCTGACCATTAGGTCCAGTCGTGACCGACTCTGGGGTTGCGGCGCTCATCTCGCTTTTCTGGCCGAGGGAGCCGGCGTACAGCTTCCGGGTCATGTGGCCAGCATGACTAAGCCGCTTCTGGCGAACCAGAGCAGCACATGGAAATGCCTTTTACTTTCCCGCCAGAGTGGTACCTATTTATCTACTTGCACTTTGACGTGCTTTTGAACTGCTAGTTTGGCAGGAGCAGGACCAAGCAATGGGAGCTCACCCTGTTGCGGGGATTCGAACCGCTGACCTTCTGATCAGCAAGTCCTAGGCTCTGTGGTTTAACCCACAGCGCCTTAGGACGCCCCTATTTTCATCGGAGAAATGTTGGAGGGTATGGAGCAGGCAGTTCTGTCAGGTGTACTCTGCACCCTTCAATGGCACCCCAAATCCACAGCCTGAGGTGGTTGCCCTACTTCTGCTTAGAAAACCTTGCCTTTCTGTGCAAGACGTTGGCTGGAAAGCTACGGAGATGTCCTCTTCAAGTACAGTGGTACCTAGGGTTACATACGCTTCAGGTTACATACGCTTCAGGTTACAGACTCCCCTAACCCAGAAATAGTACCTCAGGTTAAGAACTTTGCTTCAGGATGAGAACAGAAATCGGGCTCCGGCGGCGCGGCAGCAGCAGGAGGTGCCAGTAGCTAAAGTGGTGCTTCAGGTTAAGAACAGTTTCAGGTTAAGAACGGACCTCCGGAAAGAATTAAGTACTTAACCTGAGGTACCACTGTAGTGGCAATGCCCAAAGATGTCATTTTAGGAGAGGCAACCCGATGTTGCCTCCACTGCCTTTCTTTTCAGTGAACCCACATAGCTGATCTCATGAACACCCATCTATTTGGTAGTTACGAGCTATCAAAGGCAGCCAATACTTTTTGAAGGCGCTTTTAATTCCCATTACATTTTAAGAGTGGATCCCTTGCCCAGAAATCTCTCCACCCTTACAATGAAACTTTGAAATGGCAGTCCTAATATAAAGCCCCTATTAACTTCTTTCCATTCCTAGGCTTGTTTCAAAATTGAATTGCCCTCCCCACCCCGCTCCCTTTCTAAATTAGCTAATTAATGCTGCTTTTGGCCTTTCAGGCGGTATAGAAAGTCAAGGCCCTTAAGTGCAGCTATATAGTAGCATCAAACTGCTTGTTTGACTTTTGTAGCCTCTCATCTTGAACTGACATTATACCCCAATTATACACACACACACACTCTCTGTGTGTTAGCAGCCTCATCTGCACTTCTGTAGCCGCTTCTCTTGGATGAAAAGTCTCCATGTTTACATTTTGGACTCCTCTAATCGGCCTGGGTTGTCCGCTTTGTCGTGTTTTTGCCCAGCTGCCTGGAAAGAGGATGCTCTGAGCAAACATTGGAGAGCCGCTTTTAATAGATGTCGCCAAAGACAAAAGCCCAGCCCGACCATTTGGACAGGTCCAAGGTTTGACTCAGTGGGCTCATCAGGCATATGGTGCCAGGTCTCCTGGGGAATTTATTTGCCTTTCAGCTTCTGTTCCCCAATTGGCCCGTCTTCTCTATAGGAAATCGGCAAAATAAGCATGAAAAGGAACAAAAACGTTTCAAGGTGGACACAGCTCATATTGTTGACTCTGCCCTTGTTTTGTACACTTGCGAGGCAGAGATATAGTGCCCTCTTGGTCGGTTGGTTTATGCAGCTGAGCTTGAAAGGTTGTCAAAGAGCCAGGTTGTTTAGCACAGCGGTTCCCAATTGGTGCTCCGAAAACAAAAGCGAAACCCAAACTATCATGGAGATATCAAAATTTTCAAAAGACCTATCACATAGAATGAAATAAAATTGTAGTTGTAAGCTACCTTGAGTCAGGAACGTAAAGGTAAAGGTAAAGGGACCCCTGACCATTAGGTCCAGTTGTGGCCAGCTCTGGGGTTGCGGTGCTCATCTTGCTTTATTGGCCGAGGGAGCCGGCGTACAGCTTCCGGGTCATGTGGCCAGCATGACTAAGCCGCTTCTGGCGAACCAGAGCAGCGCACAGAAACGCAGTTTACCTTCCCGCCGGAGCGGTACCTATCTATCTATTTGCACTTTGACATGCTTTCAAACTGCTAGGTTGGCAGGAGCAGGGACCGAGCAACCCGAGCTCACCACGTCGCGGGGATTCAAACCGCCGACCTTCTGATCGGCAAGTCCTAGGCTCAGTGGTTTAACCCACAGTGCCACCCGCATCCCAGTCAGGAACATGCCAGAGCGTAAAGCCTAAGGAACTCAGTGAGACTTGATTCTGAGTCAAAATGCTTCAGCTTGCGGTGTAAGGCTCCCCAGTCTCGACCCAGTTACTTTGGAGTCGGCTCCATGGAATACAATGAGACTTACTTCTGTGTAGGCATCGTAAGGCTCTGTTTACAAGAAAGGACTCAACACTCCCTGTGTTTCCTAAGAAATGGCAGGCGGCAGAAGCATCACAATGAAATAATTTAAAGTGGATTGGTGACATTTTCCTTTAAAATTATAGGAAGGGCTTCGTTTGCCAGTTTTGCCATTTCCTTCATTTGGTGCAGGGACTTTATCTCCAGGATAAACAGACTCTGTTTTTGCACCTACACAAACTTTTAATTCTTCCCTGAGACATGGAGGAAGCATTTGGACTCGGAATCAAGACATGGAGGAAAAAGGAAAAGTGGGACATTCCGGGATCAGATCAGAAACTGGGACGCCTTCTGTAGTTCTGAGACTGTCCCTGGGAAATCGGGACACTTGGGAGGTCTGTCAGGTTGTAAGAATCATAGAATATAATTTTTTGAGTTGGAAGGGACCCTAAGGATCATTTAGTCCAACCCCCTCAAATGCAGGCATATGCAGCTTTCCCATACAGCATTTGAACCTACAACCTTGGCATGATTAGCACCATGCTCTAACCAACAGCACTGGCTGAAGACAACTTGAATTGGTGGGTGGTGCCACATTCACCCTAATGGCGCAATCTCCACTGACTTTGCGGGGAGCTGATGGTCCATGTTGCCTTGCTACCTCTGATAACATTGGCAAAATCTACTCAAAATGAGAACCATCAGCACTGTGGAGCAGAGCCCAACTTCGCCATCCTGTGGAGATAAGACGAGCTGGTGGGTTCAGACCAGTAGCCCACCTAGTTCCGCATGCGTAATCAGTTGCGCATGCACAACCAGCAAGCAGTAACCTGAGCACGACTGCACCCTTCCTTCTTGCTGCTTCTAGCAACTGGTACTCAGAAGCATACTGCCTCTGCCAGGGGAGGAGGTTGTTGTTGTTTAGTCGTTTAGTCATGGCCGACTCTTCGTGACCCCATGGGCCAGAGCACGCCAGGCACTCCTGTCTTCCACTGCCTCCCGCAGTTTGGTCAAACTCATGCTGGTAGCTTCGAGAACACTGTCCAACCATCTCATCCTCTGTCGTCCCCTTCTCCTTGTGCCCTCCATCTTTCCCAACATCAGGGTCTTTCCCAGGGAGTCTTCTCTTCTCATGAGGTGGCCAAAGTATTGGAGCCTCAGCTTCACGATCTGTCCTTCCAGTGAGCACTCAGGGCTGATTTCCTTCAGAATGGATAAGTTTGATCTTCTTGCAGTCCATGGGACTCTCAAGAGTCTCCTCCAGCACCATAATTCAAAAGCATCAATTCATCGGCGATCAGCCTTCTTTATGGTCCAGCTCTCACTTCCATACATCACTACTGGGAAAACCATAGCTTTTACTATATGGACCTTTGTTGGCAAGGTGATGTCTCTGCTTTTTAAGATGCTGTCTAGGTTTGTCATTGCTTTTCTCCCAAGCCAGGGGAGGTAGGACATAGCTATTAGCTTGTATAAGGAAACAGATATTGTAAAATGCCGAAAATCTCTAGCACTCACTCTTGCCACAAGGAAAAAGAACTGCCCCTGGAATGAGCTATACCATTCAGATAAAACTGAATAGTGAAAAGCAACCTTCAGCTTTGGCTAGCTCTGTGGTTAAGAAGCATCGAGGATGGACAAGAATATGTCCTCTTTTATTTTTTAAAAAATGGCTAAATGAGAATGGCGGCTTCAAACAATGGGACAAATGGTGGTGGCTGTAGGAGTCCTAAGCATGTGCTCATTTCCTCTCCTCCTTTTCCCCATCTCTGGTCTCCCCCTTCCCCCAACCAATGCATGTATATCATCCCTGTGTTGTTCGGCTACAAGCGGATGATTTGTGTTTATAGCAAAATTGGTGACGGTGACCATGTGTGTGAATGGGTAATGAGTTCCAGCGATAAGGCCTTTGACTGTATATTTTACTCCACCAAGGTTCTTAACAAATAATCTTTCCGCAATGCAAGCCGTCCTTATCAGCCTAACGCAGATTGTCTGAAACCCTTATCTCTCTGGGCCAGTTAGCTAGAGTGATCCCCATTTCACAATGAATAGAGAATGAAGAGCCAAACGCAAACCCTCTTCCACCCCTCCTTTTCTTCCACTCTTTCTGTTCCTCCCTCCATTCTCTCTCTCCCCCTCCTGCTCCCGCTCTCCAAATCCCCTAGCAATTGCTGCCATTTACCAGCAACGGTCTGAATGGGGATTCTGATTTCTCAAGTCGTATAACACGAGGCCTGCCTTACGCTTTCTGAACAGTCGCTTCACATTTTCAGCTGACGGGAAAGGATGAGACAGAGAAACAAGGGGAGCCAGACATATGAATGAAGGCCCTCCAACATTTCTCCAATGAAAATAGGGACGTCCTATTCAATAATAGTACAGTGGTACCTTGGTACTCGAACGACTAGGCAAACCCGGTAGTGAGTGTTCCAGTTTGTGAACGTTTTTTGGAAGCTGAATATCCGACGCTGCTTCTGCGGCTTCCGATTGGCTGCAGGAGCTAGCCAATCAGAAGCCATACCTTGGTTGTGGAAAGGTTTTGGGAGTTGAACGGACCCCCAGAATGGATTAAGTTTGAGAACCAAGGTACCACTGTATTATTATTATTATTAAATTTTATTTGTACCCCATTCATTTGGCTGGGTAACACTAACCACTCTATACGGCTTCCAACATATAAAAAATATTTTAATAAAACATTAAACATAAAAAACCTTCCCGATAAAGGGCTGCCTTCAGATGTCTTCTAAAGGTATAGTTGTATAGTTACTTATCTCCTTGGCTTAGGGGTTGCATAACTCCATACCCTCCAACATTTCTCCGATGAAAATAGGGACGTCCTAAGGGAAAGCAGGACATTCCAGGATCAAATTAGAAACCGGGAAATTTAGGACTGTCCCTGGAAAATTGGGACACATGGAGGGCCTATGAATGCATACTGTATAGCAGAGCCACAAAATCTTCGGCGGGAATGTCATACCAATTTCACAGCCAGAAATGCTCAAAATTCATTTTGAAGCTGGAGATGGCGGTTTTTGAGAATAGCTTTGCTTCCCAACCTCTTCAGTGTTATCTCTGGTCAAGCAGAAGGCCTCTCCTTGCTGATGATTGTGTTTTCGTTGTGGGGATAGTCCACAAGCTGTGTTGTTCCACTCTGGTTCTGTTTTCGGACTTCCCCATAGCATCTGGTTGGCCACTGTGAGAAGAGTGGGGTGAAATAGATGGGGCACTGGGTGGGTCCAGCAGGCTCTTCTCAGTGGCGGAGGAGCCCTCTCTAGCACCTGGGGTGGGGCAGCCCATACGGAGTGCGCATGTGTGGCAACCCGTATGTGTCAGTACGCCTTTCAACCGATGTGCAGTGAATGAGCTCAATAACTGGTTCTGCCCCGACTAGGCTAGGCGACTGGAGCACTTTCAGAGACCTTCCAATCCTGGAAAGCAGGTCTCAGTGCCCTGGACCCACAACTGTGCATTGTGAGCACCTGTGCTGGTCCCGGGGGCTAACCGAGAGGTGAGGTCTGAGTCCAGTCCGAGGTCAGTGGTGCGATATGGAGGCTGTACATCAAAGCTGAAACAGGGTCCAAGGCAGGGAGTCGGGTGAGGTCAGGAACTCTGGTGGAAGAGCAGAACAGGGTGCAGGCAGGAACAGGCTAGCAACAACGTTGCTCCCGCAACCCGGGACTGGGGCTGACTGGCTTTTATCTGCCCCGAGGCATAGGGTGGCCCCGGTCCACAGGTGACTCGCCTCTCCTGGCCTGGAGGCAAGCACTCCTCCTGAGGGAACTTAGTTCCCTCCGCCTCTCTGCCCTGAGCCTCTGCAGCTCAGGAGAGACTGGAGGGTTACCGGAACCAGAGGCACACTTGTTTATTTTCCACAGCTAGTTTGTTCTAGTCAGCAACAGAGAATGGAAAAGCAAATATTTAAAATTCCTTCTAATACCAAATGGCGGGTGCATTTTGTTCATTTAACTGTAAATTCTCTCACATTTCCTCCAAAATGCACTAGTGCTGATGTTTAATAACCCTCACTTGTACATTTACTTATTTAACATAGTATTTAACATAGCAATCCGTTTAAAGGTACATGATCTACAGCGCTAATATCACTGTTGAACTATCTCATGATTTGTATGCTTGCTTGCAGGATGTCCGTGCAATTCCCATTTTCCAGTTTCCCATTGAAATTCCTGTACTTTAGAGCAGGCAGCCTCCTTATCACCCTGTCACTACGGCTGGTTCACATGTGAAGAAGGCTCTAAGTGACTGTAGCAGTGACTGGTTTGGACAGCTGCTCTACATGCACATGGAGAGCCATTGGCAGTGCTGCCACTTATCCATTTGCTTAACCTCTGGCAGCACCTGCTCAGGAGTTGCATGCAGCTTCTTGTAGCAGTAGCAAGCAGAGAAGAACAAGAACATCACAGCGAAAAGGAAGCTGCAGAAATGTCCTCATTCCTGTCTCCTGCTTCAGGGAGCCAGATGTTCTTGGAAGGTGAATGGCTGATGAACAAGCAAGTGAGATGCTGCTGAGTGAGGGGTGGAAGAGGGCTTTCTTTAGGCTGCTGTATTAGCTATACCTTATGATAGCTGCTACAGCCACCTGGAGGCTTCTCCCTATGAAGGCTGGTTTGTGGAATTTTGTGTGAATAGGCCATATGTTCATGTTAATTGCATTAATGTTGCTGCATTGATTATGCAAATATTACTTGCATGCGTTAAGAGCCATTAAATATGACAAGCGAAGCTGATAATTGTAAAGCAGGGGGAATACTACGGCATTGCTACTAAAATGTGAGGAACTGGCTTGGGCGTTTCAGGGAAATTAATCCCCAAAACAGGATTTAGGAATGTGAAAAGTACAGTTTTACAACCTAGCTAATTCAAACAGTCTGAGAACAGTTAAATGTCTGATTATTTAACACATGTAGGTATTTGTTACATCCATATTCCGCTTTTTCTCCAAGGCTTCACGATAACCCTGCCTTGCTGGGCTGAGGAATTGTGACTTGCCCTGAGACAACTTTGCTTCATAGTCATCCAGCAATTTCTCAGATCCAGACTCAAACCGCAACCCTAGCAGAGGACTGAACCGAGATTTACAGGTGACGGATTCATGCTAGCTGACCTTTACACGTAAATCCTTCAGGAATGGAATAATGACGGTTTTCAGCATTACAGGAGCAGCTCACAAACGCTGCTGTTTGGCCAATGCCCTTTGAAAAAGCCCACCCCTTGGCTGGCAACTGCCTCTGTTTCTTGGCACGGCAACCTCTGCCGCTGGAGCTTTGTGTGTGACTGTGTCTGTGCGGTGTGAGGAAGCAACGGCTGTTGTTTGCAGCTTTTCATTGGCTGAGAATTTATGGTGCGAAGAGTACCTGCTGTTCGAGGGAATCTTTTATTTATCTGCTGCGGGTTTTGTGCCTCTTGTGTAGGCTTCGGCTCCATCGGAGGCGGGAGGCCGAGGATAAAAAGACATCTGAGAACTTCTCAGAAAACACATAATACACCGCCCAACTGCATTTATTTAATAGCAATGGGAGCCTTGCCTCTCCCCTTTTATGTGCAAGTTGCTGGCATTTAGCATGGAAAAGGATGCAGGGAGAAGCTTAATACAAGAGCATGACATCCATTATAGACCTACCCGGTTAGGAGGGCCCTAGCTTTATGGATATTTTATTATATTTTTAAATCAAATCTTGCGAGAGAACTTCTCAGTGAAGCTGTGACTTTGGAATGCCCTCTGTCCTGACCCAGTTGCTGTTAGCCTCTCAACGAGCAGTGAAAAATCTGCTCTTTTGAACGCATTTATTGGGACATGGGTGGCGCTGTGGGTTAAACCACAGAGCCTAGGACTTGCCGATCAGAAGGTCGGCAGTTCGAATCCCCGCGACGGGGTGAGCTCCCGTTGCTCTGTCCCTGCTCCTGCCAACCTAGCAGTTTGAAAGCACATCAATGTGCAAGTAGATAAATAGGTACGGCTCCAGAGGGAAGGTAAATGGCGTTTCCGTGCGCTGCTCTGGTTTGCCAGAAGCGGCTTAGTCATGCTGGCCACATAAACCGGAAGCTGTACACCGGCTCCCTTGGCCAATAAAGCGAGATGAGCACCACAACCCCAGAGTCGGTCACGACTGGACCTAATGGTCAGGGGTCCCTTTACCCTTTACTAATTTCAGCCAACGTGTACTTGCTGCCAGATAGAGCCACAGTCACTGGTAACATCTTACTTAGGTTAGTGCCCTGCCCTGCACATATGGCTGCCTGTGCGGGTTGTTTAGTTAGTGCACAATACAGCAACTGGGTCTGGCTGTGGGTAGCATCTCACTGATTGTTAGGCAGCGGCACTGATCTCCAGCATTTCTGAGCGCAGTTAAAAGTGCTGGTTTCGACCTTTAAATGGCATGGGACAACTGTAACTGAAACATACCCTTTTCCTGCACGAACCAGTTAGCATAGAACAACATATCCTCCAAGCGTCCTGATTTTCCAGGAACAGCCCCGGAATTATCAAAGCCATCCTGGCTTCTGGTTTGATCTGGGGCTGTCCCTATTTTCTCCGCCAGCGCTACTAGCACTGAGCTCGTGGAGGATAAGGAGCCAGCGTTTGTCCCAAGTGATGACCATGATGGTGCCAGCCACTGCGAGGGAGCATCTCCTTGCTTCTCCACGGCTGCTGTGGCCGGCCTCTTCCCTTTGGCAGCTTGTAGTGGCTGCTGGAGAGCAGGCAAGGGGGAGGGGAGGCTGCTGCCGCAAAGCCCCAGCCCCACAGCATGTGCCAGCCACATGAGGGGCAGCTTGAGGGCAGGGCCGCCCCGGGCAGGAAGAATGGGCAGAGCAGAGTGCAAGGAGTTGTGATATTATTATTTTAAATGCTTTGTGCTTACGTGTCTTATCTTGCCCCTTTCTAAAATGGTGTGTGTTTTCCTTTTTGTTTTTGTTTGTTGCAAATCTACCAAATACAGTGGTACCTCGGTTTTCGAACATACAGTCATACCTCATGTTACGTCCGCTTCATGTTACGTTCTTTCAGGTTACGTCCTGCGGCGACCCGGAACTACTGGAAAAGGTTACTTCCGGGTTTCGCCGCTCGCGCAGACGCGCAAAATGACGTCACACGCATGCACAGAAGTGACAAATCACAAATCGCGCATGTGCAGATACGCCGCTGCGGGTTGCGTTCTTTTCATGTTGCAAACAGGCCTCCGGAACGGATCCTGTTCGCAACTAGAGGTACCACTGTACTCAGTTCTAGAAGACTTTTTAACTTCCGAAACCTTTGAAAACTGAGGCGCAAAGGGTGGCCTGCAAATTCAATAGAGAAAATGGGGTGGGGGGGACTCAGCAGAAGCCGTTTGACTTCTGAGGTGCATTCAAAAATGGAAGCATTTACCTCTGGGTTTACGGCGTTTGAAAACCAAAGCATTCGACTTCCGAAATGTTCGTAAACCGAGGTATGACTGTAATAAAATCAAATCAGGGTCATGGGGTTTTCTGAGGATGGTGTTCATGTTCTGTGTCTCATTGGTGCAACAATGGTGGCATTTGCCCTTCTTCTTCTGATAGGAAATGCTGTGAAGGTGGGGAAGGACAGAAAATGGGGGGTCAAGGAGAGTTGGGGAGTTAGAAATGTCCTCCCCCTTATCTGAGGAAGGTTGGACAGTTTGTGGCAAGTGTATTAGCTGGAATCCAAAGAGTCACTTCAGGCAGGTGGCAGCCGTTGAGCTGTACTACAGTAAGAAAGATTCTTTATATTCAAGTGCAGGGGTGCCAGATTAAACCCTGTGGAGGCCCCTAGGCAGTTGAAATCTTTGGGGGGGGGGCCTCGCAAGAACGACGACAAACAATATTTATGCTTCTACTCGTGAATATTCTACTAGGATCTGGAGTTGATGGGAACTCACAACAGACTAACTGACAGAAAGCTTCGTATCTGGACGTTTCTTGTGCTCATGCTCTAGTGGAATAACATTGAACTAAGAAAGCTCGATTGTAATTTTCTTGCAAGAGCCAATCAATATTATTTAAATTAGGTGTGGGGCCCGTAGGCCGGTGTCAACTCTGCCTATTTGGTAATCTGGCACTGAAGTGCAGGGGTGTTTGTATAGGTACACATGCATGTGTGTGCGCGCGCACACACTCACACACACACACACACACACACTTTTCTGCTTTCCTAGTAATAGGAGGAAAAACAAGGGCTCTTTACCTCAGGATTTGCAAACCGCACCTGTTGTAGCCCCTCCAGTCATTTACCGCAACGCCAAAGGACATTTCCATGCACAAAGGAAAAAGTATAGCTGCGTGCAAAACAACAAGAAAAATGAATCAAAGGGACAACTGTCCTTTGGCACATGCAAAACATCTTTTGATCAATTGCCTTGTGGATTCACCCACGGATGTTGCAGGTGTGCTTTAAGCAACGGTTTTGGATTATTTTGACCCTCTCAAGTCTTGCAGACTCATCTTCCAGGCACAGAAACCTATCATTTTGGCCACTGGTCTGAGGTGTGCACATTTATCATTCTATTTTTGATTAGAATTTGGGTTGCTTAGGGTTGCCAGATCGTAATCTGGAGATTCCCCTTATAGCTGTTTAGTACTGAAATCAGGAGATGAAGAAACTGCATCTACTTCACCTTTTGCTGCCTAGTCACCATCTGCTGTTGCAAGCAGGTACCGTATTTTTTGCTCTAGAAGACTCATTTTTTCCCTTCTAAAAAGTAAGGGGAAATGTGTGTACGTCTTATGGAGCGAATGCAGGCTATCACAGAAGCCAGAACAGCAAGAGGGATTGCTGCTTTCACGGCGCAACGATCCCTCTTGCTGTTCTGGCTTCTGAGATTCAGAATATTTTTTTTTCTTGTTTTCCTCCTCCAAAAACTAGGTGCATCTTGTGGTTTGGTGCATCCTATAGAGTGAAAAATACGGTACATGAACAGGGATAGGATTGGGAAGATGAAATGACTTGGATCAGGGGTAGGGGGAGATTGCTATAGCAGTCTGATCACCCTGTTTCAAGAAATACAGGGATAATCTCCAAGTTTTGACGTGATAATCCTAATGTTATCGACTCTACCAAATCAAGATTATGATATGGGGGTGGGGGCTGGAAGTTTCTTGGACCTACAGCATGCAGGGCTCATGTGGTCTCGGTTTGTTAGTTAGTTAGTCTTTGAACACTGTCCATCTTTCCCCAAATAAATAAACAACGGGGAAATAAGCAGGAACAGATATGGATATTGATAGATATATAGATATAGATCTGTCGTCTGTGAGGTTCTGTAAAACAAAGCTGAATAATATCTTCTTGAGCCAGATCTAAATCTTTATACTGTAGTGATCTCTTTCAGGAACTATTTCTGCCAGAGTAACTCTTTGAGAAATGAGTGGGGTGTAATGTGAGGTTACCAGACGTCCCCGGATTTACAAATCAGTCCTTATACAAAATCCATTGAAGTTGAAAAGTGTCCCCGGATTCATTGAAGAAAATCTGGTAACCTTAGAGCTCCAGGTATCCTGTTTGCCAGTTCCAGTGCCAAGTTACCTTAAGGACTGCCTCCCTGCCCAGCAGGTACACTCCTGAAATAGGGCATTGCTGAGAGTACCAAATATCCCAGAGATGTGCTTAGTTTGTATTAGAAACTGGGCTTTTAGTGTTGCAGCTCCAGCTCTCTGGAATGAGTTGCCAGATAGGTGTAAAGCGAATTAATTTTTAGGAGTGTACAGTGGTGCCTCGCACGACAAAATTAATTCGTTCTGCGAGTTTCTTTGTCTTGCAGATTTTTCGTCTTGCGAAGCACGGCTATTAACGGTACTTAGCGGCTTTAAGAAAAAGGAAACAAACTCGCAAGACGTTTTCGTCTTGCGAAGCAAGCCCATAGGGAAATTCGTCTTGCGAAGTGACTCAAAAAACGGAAAACTCTTTCGTCTTGCAAGTTTTTCATCTTGCGAGGCATTCGTCTTGCGAGGTACCACTGTACTGTATCCATTTCTTATTCAGGAAAAGGTAAAGGTAAAGGGACCCGTGACCATTAGGTCCAGTTGCGGACGACTCTGGGGTTGCGGCGCTCATCTCACTTTATTGGCCGAGGGAGCTGGCGTACAGCTTCCAGGTCATGTGGCCAGCATGACTAAGCCGCTTCTGGCGAACCAGAGCAGCGCATGGAAACGCCGTTTACCTTCCTGCCGGAGAAGGCATAGCCATTTGTGAAATATTAGATGCTTTAGAGATGGGTTTTGGTATGTGTGTTTTTAGACTTTTGTAGCTTTTGTGTTTTATCTTGTGTGCTCCATTGATATCTTGTGCCAAGCAATTTTAAAAATCTGTTTTTTTTTAAATAATAACTAATACCAATATAGACATCACCCCTGCCTTGCACCTCTTTTGTCTCCTGTCTCACAACTCGGGCACAAAGCGTGGGGCTGGATTTCCCCCCAAAGGCTTCCAGTTGCTCATTCTTACAGAGTGGCTACTATCTCTCTTAGAGGCCTGGTGATTATATATATATATAGTGGGAGGATGCATTTGTGGGTGAAAGCATAGAGTTAGCAGAGCCGAATCTTCATGCTACTTGGGGTTTTTCTTTAGCATGGCTGAATTTCTCATTTTAGAAAGTGGGGGAGAAGGGCGAGGGGGCTTGAAGGAAGAATTTGCATAATCTGATTAACTGGGGATTATCCAATGGCTGCTAAACAGCCTCCATGTGCTTGAGCTAAAAACCTTTACTATTCATAGCTCTCACCACGCTGGAGAGAGAGACCTGCACCTGCAGGGCTGCCAAGCCCTTCAAGAATGGCAGGTGGGGGCTGTGCAGGCGAGGCAGAGCCAAGCAGAGGAAGGAAGGTGGCCATCGAAGTTGGACTGCTCTGTGTGTGTGTGTGTGTGTGTGACCTTTAATTAATCTCTTTGGATTATCCTTGAGGATGCCATAATAAAAGCTTGGGTCACTTTAAATGACAGAAGATGGCAAGATGTGGTGGTACCCTAGAGCAGGGCTTCCCAAACTTGGGCCTCCAGCTGTTTTGGGACTACAGTTCCCATGATCCCTGACCACTGGTCCTGCTAGCTAGGGATGATGGGAGTTGTAGTCCAGAAACAGCTGGAGGACTCAAGTTTGGGGAAACCCTGCCGTAGAGACTTGATCCTGGTTCAGACACTCTACTCACCCTTTCAACACTCACCTAATGCAGTATGTGGTACAGGGGGTTCATGTGGAGGCGACTACTGTTGGGATACTGCCGGGGAGACAGGGGCATTTGGCAGGTTCCCCAGCTTGCTCCAGTCACCGGCTGGCAGCACGGCGATCTCCGGTACAGCATCAATCAGCGACACGAGCCTCAGATACGTTTAGAAGCCGTGCATGCTCTTATCAGCAGAGTGAATAAATCCTCACAACGGAAGTGGCGGACAGAGACATGTGTAAGCATATTTAATATTTAATTAAATATTTATTTAATTTAGCAGCAGCTAAATTAATTAATTAATTAATTAATTAAATTAATTCAGCAGCAGGGACAAAGGAGAAACATGTCTGCTTCTCTTTGTGTCAGAGCAAACAGCAGTATACAAAAGCAATATACAAAACGGAAGTTCCCAGCAGACTGTGCTGGAAGTAAACAGGCATGTGACACACAACAGTCATGCCTGTCCCTCTTAAGGTGGAACGGAACTATATCCTAACAACTACAGCCGAAAGCATGACTCTTAGGTTCCTTCTTGCTTTTGGTTTGGAGAGCACAAGTGTCTGAAATAGGCAGATGCTTGGAGATGACTGGCAGTGACAGAAAAGAGGACCAGGAGACTCCAGATCGAGACCATTGCACCCCTTGCAGGGCCAAGTGTCTGAGCAGATACCCAATGGGAAGGACCATAGACAGACTCTCCAAGTGTCCCTGTTTTCCAGGGAAAGTCCTGGATTCACAGAAGCCATCCTGGTTTCTGATTTGATCCCAGAATGTCCCGCTTTTCCCTAGAATGTCCCTATATTCATTGGAGAAATGTCAGAAGGCATGGAGTTATGTGACCCCCCCGAGCCAAGGAGATAAGTAACTATGCAACCTTTAGAAGACATCTGAAGGCAGCCCTGTACAGGGAAGTTTTTAAAAATGTTTTATTGTGTTTTTACATGTGTTGAAAGCCTCTGAGTGGCTGGGGCAATCCAGTCAGGGGGATGGGGTACAAAATTATTATTATTATTATTATTATTATTATTATTATTACAGTGGTACCTTGGGTTACAGACACTTCAGGTTACAGACGCTTCAGATTACAGACTCTGCTAACCCAGAAATAGTACCTCGGGTTAAGAACTTTGCTTCAGGATGAGAACAGAAATTGTGTGGCGGCAGCGGGAGGCCCCATTAGCTAAAGTGGTACCTCATGTTAAGAACAGTTTCAGGTTAAGAACGGACCTCCAGAATGAATTAAGTTCTTAACCCGAGGTACTACTGTATTATTATGGAATAGGACATCCCTATTTTCATCAGAGAAATGTTGGAGGGTATGCGAACCTAATGATACTTGCTCCCAAGTCAGTACGGCTTGGTTGCTATCCTCTAGTCTGGGAAATTACAGTCAAACCTTGGTTCTAGAACTGCTCCGTTTTTGAACATTTTGCCTCCTGAATGGCGAAGTAAATGCTCCACTTTTTGAACATTTTTCAGAACCCAAACATCTGACGCGGCTTCCACTTGATTGCAAGAAGCTCTTGCAACCAATCGGAAGCTGCATCTCGGTTGCTGAGCGTTTTGTAAGCTGAACGGTCTTCTGGAACGGATTGTGTTTGACGACCAAGGTTTGACTGTATAGGCGATGAAGCCATTCACTGGGTGAGCAGGACAAAACAAGGAAGGCGTTCTGGTTCCTGTTGAAACCACACGGCATTGCATTGATGTGATGTTGCCAGATAGCAAAAAAATCCCCTTCTGCGTTTAATGAGTAAGATAAGTGAAGCAAGCTAATGTGAGGTACATTGTGATGCAGATGGCGCTGTTTTGATAGGGATGAATTCAGTCCACCAATGTGTCGGATTATCTATGATTTGTCGTCTGTGAGAAGTGTATTGCTCTCCACTGGGGTTTCCATTTGACAGTGTATTGGGTCAGGGAGTGTAAGGCAAACAGCAAGCTCCACGTTTGCCTTATAGGTAGCCTACCTAACTATTATGGACGGAGCTTCCAAACCATGGAGAATCCATAGCAATTACAAAAAGAAAAAGATCCTAATTCCCTCCTTACTAGTATTCATTCACTGCGCTGCTGAATGACGAGAGGAGAATTCCAGTCCTGCACATTAATGTATCCTGCACATTAATGTTGAAGCCCGTGAGTTGATGCCAGGCTTGAGGCTCAGCCTGAACAAGCCCTCGTTGCTAATGAATCGCTCCAAACTCAGCCCCAGAGCTTGTGAATCAGCGCAAGTGCCTTTTTCCTCTTTTGGTAAGCAGTGCCCGTTACCACGCATCTGAGCTGGATGGGCAGCGATGGTGCCAGTAGCGATTATTATTTTTCTTGTATAAAGCAGTGGTGTGGCTGGGCTTCACTCCCATCATCCCCAGACAGCATGGCCACCAGCCATGGATGATGGGAGGTGTCCCAACAGTTGTGAAGGGTAAACACGGCATTGGTCGTTTCTGAACAAGCTTCTCATTGGCTCATGGAGTTCATTCTCCTCACACTCATAAATTGGGCTCAACTCAAAAGAAGGGTTAGCCGTAATCTTATTTTTAAAAGCAAATCTGTGAGCCACCAAGAGCAGGGGTAGCTGATGCTTCTTGGGACGGGTGGTATGGAAGACAGAGTGGACTCAAGAGGGAGAAATGGAGGAGGAATGGTAGAGATCTTGCTCCCTTCTCCTGACACTGCAGGAGAAGAGGAACGCAGCACTGATTTACAGCAGGGGTTTGAGGGGGCTGAGGAAGGTCACAGCTCAGACATAGATGAACCGAAAAGCTGGGAAATACTAGACGAAGGAGGGAGGAGACAGAGGCAGAACAGCTTGCTGACACATTGTCAATTGAGAGTATCTCGGGTCCCCCTTCTCCCAGAACTCGGCGTTCTTTAAGAATGCAGGAACAGAGAGGGCTCAGAGACAATTGGCCATGAGCTGTTATTGTACTGGGAAATGCTGTTGCTAAGAAGAAGATAGGAGGGGCTTAGTTGGAGCAATACCATTTTCAGGGCTTGCTGCGTTCTTTTGTCTCTTGCTGTTATGAATGAATAAATTCATTTAAAAGGACTCTACCGTGTCTGCTCTGCTCTTGCTGCAACCAGGTGAGGAACAGCCTTCTGGAAGCCTTGACACCACCCCTAGGTGGAGCCAATGACAGTTCCGACTAATTCTGATTTTTCACCATGATCCTCGCTGTTGACATCCAGTGCCACATGCTTGTAAGTATGAAGATAAACAGGCGATTGAGCTAGCTGATTGCAGGCTGCAGTTGGTGGAGGAGGGTCCCATTCACTTTAATGGACCAATCTCCACTGACAAATAGATCTGTCTTCTGCCCATAAAGAATTATTCCCCAACCAGTTGATTCCACTGACCCCTTAGTATGTAACTTTGGAGTTCATACACTTTAGATAGTTGGGGGGGGGGCGGCGGCATACAATTTAGGGGGAATATGAAGCTGACCCCAAGTATCCCTCTTCCATTCCACACTCCGGGTTTCAGATCTCATAAGATTTATTTATCAAGGCCACGTGTATTCATGAATACTGCTAGAACCAATGACACAGACAACGATTGCATGCACCTACCAAAACAGCAAATTCCTTTTGCTTCACTGGCAACTGCACCACCAGCAGCAAAATGTGGAGCACATAGCTAAGCGTGTTAGGAGGTGTAAAAATTCAACGGATGCTTTTGAAAGCAAAATGCTGTTTGTGGAAGCTGCCCCGGGGGAAACAATATTTCAAGGGTGGAATTGATGAATAATTAAAAATATTAATAAAAATTAAATCTTGAATATAATGAATCTAACTGAGAATCTTGCTCCTCTGTCCTGAAACTTCATTCGCCTTCCCCTCTGTAAAAGTGCCCCTGGAAAGGAAGCATTTATCAGCCAGTACCTAATGCATCCACAATGGGACAACTATAGAGCTCGCCTAGAGAATAAGAAGCATCATTTGCTTTGGTGCTTCAGACTTGAAGGCCCATCTAGTCATACATTCTTTTTCCAGTGTGGTGTAATGGTTAAGAGTGGTGGACTCGTAATCTGGTGAACCGGGTTCGCTTCCCCGCTCCTCCACATGCAGCTGCTGGGTGACCTTGGGCTAGTCACACTTCTCTGAAGTCTCTCAGCCCCACTCACCTCACAGAGTGTTTGTTGTGGGGGAGGAAGGGAAAGGAGATTGTTAGTCGCTTTGAGACTCCTTAGGGTAGTGATAAAGCGGGATATCCAAATCCAAACTCTTCTTCCTCTTCTTCTTCTTCTTCTTCCATCATCCAGTCTTCCCAAAGGCTTAGCAGAAGGTGTCAGCCACTCTCCGTTCTGCACCCAGTATCTGATAATCGGTGTATTTGCTTCTGAATAAGGAGGCTCTGTTCAACTACCATGTAGTAATAGACCTGGCCTCAGTGGCTTCCTCCAAACTTTTTTTTTTTTTTAAAAAAAGTCAGGTAATCTAATGATAACACAGCTTTTACATTCACATTCAGAAAGCATTTCCAAAGTGATATACAATGAAGGATGAAACAACAATGCGCTGGATCCAACATTTTCAATTTGTGAACCGAAGGAACGTCTGTTCAACAGAGAGTTGCACTATGTGGAAGGGGTGACATGTTAGATCCAACCCATAACCGTATATTTAAAAAGTCTTTTTCAGTAAAATAGCAGTGAAATCTTAGGGTGATGCATTCCTTTAATTTAAGAAGAGAGCAGGGAAAATATGCTTGGGTGGGTGAATATTGCTCTTACTCCATCATTATGGATTATGGTGGGGCTGAGGTTATCCTTCCCTCCCTCCTTCCTTCCTTCCTTCCTTCCTTCCTTCCTTCCTTCCTTCCTTCCTTCTAATTTAGTAATTAATTTAATAAATTAGTAATTAATTTAATTGATTGATTAAATTAGTAAACCGCCCTTTCCTCAAAGATCACAGGACAGTTCACAACATAAAAATACAAAATGAGAACACAAACTACGTAATGAAACAAAACCAGAAGCAAGCCAAAAGCCCCTTCCCCTTGACATTCACTTTCGGCACGAACAATAGAGCATGCCATTGTAGCACAGGAGATGGGTGTTCTCATTCAAAGAGCTGAAGCAATGAGAAACCAAACTGCTGAAAAATGATTACTAAGGAATTTGTGTGTGTGCTTCTGTTGCTTTTCAAAGTCGGTATGTGACAAGTTAATAAGGAAAGTGAGGTAAAGAAGTCACACCATTGCTACATAGCAAAAGTTGCCTGCGAACACGCAATGAAGGCTGGCAGCGTTAACCCTGCCATGTGGGAATACCTTGCAGACAACTGCAGTGCCTGGAGACAGACGGTCAAGTCTTGTATCCCTTGTGACCAGAGGGAGGAATGATATCTGGGGAAAGTGCAGGAAGAAGAACCGCAGTGATTCACATGCATCAGAGCAGAGGCGCCAGCTTCCCAAGACGATTGAGAGGGCCCGGTGGGACATCCTGACGTCACATGCACAACGTCCTGATATCACGTGAATGATGTCATGAGGAGCCAGGGGGCAGAGCCAAATACCCTCTGAACACTGAGGGGCCCCGGGGCCCTTAAAAAAAACATTTGGGGGCTCCAAAGTACCTTAGCTCTCAGGAGCTGCCACCTATGCATCAGTACAACCTGATGCCTTCATCTGCCCCAGCTGCAACAAAACATGTCTCTCCTGTATCGGTCTCTACAGCCACGGCAGGCGCTGTAAGTCTCCCAACAGTTTGACTTCATCCTCGAAGGTGTACTCTTCCATTGTCTCCCGAGACAGGCAGATGCCAACCAGTTTTGAAACTTCAAACCTCTAGGCCAATATTACTGAGGGTTGAGCTGAACTGAAATATAGTCTAAGGCAGGGGTCGGCAAAGTTTTTGTGGCTTGGGCCGGTTCACAGTCCCCCAGACACAGTGGTGGGCCAGAGTGTGTGTGTGTGCGCAAACGCATGCATGAGCAAACACTATTTTCGGCATGGAGGAGGTGTGCACAGCTTCCCATTGGCTGCAGGAGCTTCCTGCAGCCAATGGGAAGCCGGCCAGCATTGTGCAAGGCGGTTCCTGCTCTGCTCTGGTTTAGCATGGCGCACGGGAGCTGACCGAGCAGGGAGCAGGGGTCCCCGATTCAGCGACGTGGATCCATGGGCCAGCTAAATGACCCCCATGGGCCACTTGTGGCCCATGGGCCTTAGGTTGTTGACCCCTGGTCTAAGATCACCTAGGCAGTTCTTGGAAGAGAGGCAAGATTTGAACTGTAGACTTCCTAGTCTGCCTACCTTTCTCTCAGCCACCGCAGTACACTAGTCCTCATGGAAAACTCCAAAATTCCATTCTAGGAAGAACAATGCAATCTTTTGCACTTCTAATCAGTGCTAAGTGTGTTTCATGATTTCTGCCAAAATACAGTCATACCTCTTCCAAGTACAGTCATACCTCAGAAGTCGAACGGAATCCGTTCTGGAAGTCCTTTCGACTTCCAAAACATTTGGAAACCAAAGCGTGGCTTCTGATTGGCTGTAGGAAGCTCTTGCAGCCAATCGGAAGCCATGGAAGCCCCGTTGGATGTTCGGCTTCCAAAAATAGTTCACAAACCGGAACAGTCATTTCCCGGTTGGCAGTGTTTGGGAGCCAAAACGTTTGAGAACTAAGCTATTTGAAAACCAAGGTACGACTGTAGTACCATATCATCTCAGTGGATCCTCAGTTTATTTTTTGTGGTTTTAAATGATTTCAGCGGATTCAGTAGAAGTCGAAACCTTTGCTTGTGGGACGTCAGGAGGCAGGATAGATTTGCTCGTCCACAATTTTACAGATGCAAATGGTTGTCCATCTCTTTTCCTCATGGTACAGAGCAAACCTTCTCTCCCATATTAGATATTCCTGGCTGGAATATCTCAGCGCTGCAGGCTGTGGGTAAATAATGATCTGGAGGAGGTTACACACTGGAGGTGCTTTTGGCAACTTTCCAATGTAAATTAGATGGAAATGAGGCTTCTGTGGAGGCCAAAGGCCCTTTTCAAATGGGCTAGTGGGGGATTAGTTAACATAACACTTGTGCTAAATGAAGCAGTTGACACAGCTTTCAGAGGGGAGAGCTGCTGCTCTAATTTACCATGAGAAAAGAGACCAGCCTCAATTTAGTCCTGCAGGAGAAGGAACTTGCAATCACAAGAATGTGTGGCCTGTATTTCCAAACCACTGAAATTTGAAGTGTTGACATTCTGGGCAGTGTTAAAATAAACCAATATGATTTAAACCCTTTCGTGGGTGACTTATTTCAATGATCTAGGTGGATGGGTTTTCAATTCTGCCTTCACTATTTTTTATTTCACGGCAGAGGTGCCAATTCAAGATGCTCAGACCAAAGAAAGATAAATATAAAGCCCTGCTTTTATTCTCAAACCTGCCGTTCTATATCACCTTTCCTGATGAGTGTGACATAGGATTGCAGCTTCCTTTGGACTCGGTGGCAGGACACATGCAAAACGATTGCAGAGTGAATTTGTTTTGAGTTTCTTTAGCTCTTTCCAGAGGTAACTTCCTTTTGCAACTCCTTTCAAAGGAGTGTAGCTTTTCTTATTTTCCACTACTTTCTTTTTTTCCACCCCTTCCCTCTCTGAAAAGAAGAAAACCTTTTCTCCTTTGAAGAGCTTGCAAAAGAACAATCCCTTTTAAAAAGAACCAAAGAAGCTTAAATGCTTTAGGTCAGTTTTGGAGAAGAAAAGTCCATTATTTTTTTCTCTGGCTATTTGTTGCCCACTAGGACAACTGGGACGCGGGTGGCGCTGTGGGTAAAAGCCTCAGCTCCTAGGGCTTGCCGATCGAAAGGTCGGCGGTTCGAATCCCCGCGGCGGGGTGCGCTCCCGTTGCTCGGTCCCAGCGCCTGCCAACCTAGCAGTTCGAAAGCACCCCCGGGTGCAAGTAGATAAATAGGGACCGCTTTCTAGCGGGAAGGTAAACGGCGTTTCCGTGTGTGGCTCTGGCTCGCCAGAGCAGCGATGTCACGCTGGCCACGTGACCCGGAAGTGTCTCCGGACAGCGCTGGCCCCCGGCCTATAGAGTGAGATGGGCGCACCAACCCCAGAGTCTGTCAAGACTGGCCCGTACGGGCAGGGGTACCTTTACCTTTACCTTTAGGACAACTCTCCTCCTTCTAATTAAAGGCAGCCTTAGGGATGTCTCATTCCCTAGTGATAATTTTATTATTTATACCCTGCGCATCTTACAGGGTTGTCCCAGTCGCTCTGGGCAGCTTCCAATATATATAAAAACATAAGAAAACATTAAATATTTAAAAATTTTCCCTATCCAGGATTGCCTTCAGACAGCTTGGGGGGTCAGATGACTCCACAGCCTCCAACATTTCTCCAATGAAAATAGGACATCCTAAGGAAAAGTGGGACATTCCAAGATCAAATCAGAAACTGTGATTGCTTCTCTAAATCAGGGACATCCCTGGAAAATAGGAACACTTGGAGGGTCTGTGCTTACCTTTCTTTTGAAGTTGGTAGGATTCAGCTACATGCTTCAAAATGCATGTCTTAATGTGCGTCCGGTATGCACATCATGGTAAGGTGTGGGCTTCCAGGCAGTACAATATAGTTTGTGTTTCTGGGACATGCTAAGTAGGCCAGGTTCAACTTCTGCACTTTTCCTGAGTTTGAAAGCCTGATACCTTCTGGGCACTTACGATAGTGAAAAGAAAGTCAGGATCAGATGAAATGAACCTTAAGGACTAGCTGTTTCGTACCATAGGGCAGGCCTGCCACAACTTGTCCTTCATCAAGCTGAATGTGGCTTGCCACCTATGTCTTGCAGCTTGTCAGGGGCTCAGTAAGCTGTGCTTCTGCTGCCTGCTCAGGACTGAAAATCATAGGTTGATCGATTGATGTCAGGTGGACCATGGACCAGTCCAGGTGTGCAGGCTTGGCTACAAAAAAGGGCATTAAAAGCAAGACAGCCAAAGAAGGAGAAGTAGGAGTAGGAGTAATAATAGGTGCCAAGCTGCTTAGTATCAGATAGGGTACCCCAGTGGCATAGCATGGTGGTGGGCCACAGGGGCAGTTGCCCCGGGCACAAAAATTTTAGGGGAGCAAAATTTCAACACCTGGTGCTGCCTCAGTACCGCTGGGCGCTTCTATTGCTGGGTGTCGTTGAAAACAGCTTCTCAATAACCAGGAAGCGACCTCTCCCTCTCTCCCTCCCACCTCCTTCATGCAGCCCCGGGCACTGGCAACCCACAATATGCCACTGGGGTAGCCTGCTTTTCAGCTGACCTCTGCCATTGTGCCTTGAGCAGCAGCTTCATTTGCAGCCATTCGGCGTGGAGAGGTAGCAGCAGCCACTGTCAGGCTACAGCAGAAGAAGGGGAGATTGGGCTGCATGCAGGGCCTCCCCATCAGCTCAGCAGAGAGACCAGCAGCCTCCAGCTCCTCTTATCCTTGAGCTCTTTCTATTTCAGCTGGAGTTACAATAACTCCGTAACTCAGATCCGGGGTCTGACCCCCTCCCTCCCCATCCTCTTTCCTTCTGCACCAAGTCTTATGGGTTATAAGCGTGAAAAGCAGGGACTGTTTTCTTATTGATATTTGTAAGCTGTGTCAGGCTCCCCCCCTCAAGGAGCAAGAGGAGGGAGCCAGCTCATTTCCACCGCTCCTGCCCCATGTCAGAAAAGCCAGGGGGTTGCAAGGAGCAGAGGCAGCGAAGTCTGCAATGCACCTGGAACTGCAGTGGTGGCTGGTGCCCTTTGAGACTGGTAAAACAACAACAACAAACCTATGGTTACGTGAAACATACTCAATAAACACACGAGACGTAACCGGCTGTACTTCTGAATAAATAAGGTATACTATTCATTGTGTCAAATTGTAAATTTCAACGGAAGTCTCATAAAGTTCAACGAAAAAAGCAGAAGACCCAGTGGACCAGTTCATTCTATATTCCGTTCATGCATAAGATCCATACATGTATAAGTGTCTATTCCACCTGTCTGTTCATAGAGTCCAATAATCCACATGAAGGGTTGTTACAGTTCCACAGAATCCTTTCACAGAGTCTAAGACAAGACCTTATTTATTCAAAGTACAGCCGGTTACGGGACCCGGGTGCCACTGTGGGTTAAACCACAGAGCCTAGGACTTGCCGATCAGAAGGTCGGCGGTTCGAATCCCCGCGACGGGGTGAGCTCCTGTCGTTCGGCCCCTGTTACTGCCAACCTAGCAGTTTGAAAGCATGTCAAAGTGCAAGTAGATAAATAGGTACTGCTCTGGCGGGAAGGTAAACAGCATTTCTGTGTGCTGCTCTGGTTTGCCAGAAGCGGCTTAGTCATGCTGGCCACATGACCTGGAAGCTGTACGCCGGGTTCCTCGGCCAATAAAGTGAGATGAGCGCCGCAACCCCAGAGTCGGTCACGACTCTGTTACAAGCATTGAACAGGACAGCATAGCAATACAATAGAGGATGGCTGAGAGGAGGGAAGCACATTGCTGCAATCAACATCTAAACCCTGTAGACTAAAGGCCAGTCACCAAGGGTGGGTTGTGGCTATCGTCTGAGTTGTTGTGTGATGCTTGTTACTGACTAAACATTTTGAAGTTGCCATATTATAAGCCAGAGGTCAGAGAATCGGTGCATCTCATTCAGTTACGGTCTAGGTGGCAGATGCTCTTGAGCAGGGGTCAGCTAACTTTTTCAGCAGGGGGCTGGTCCACTGTCCCTCAGACCTTGTGGGGGGCCGGACTATATTTTGAAGGGGGAAAAATGAACGAATTCCTGTGCCCCACAAATAACCCAGAGATGCATTTTCAAGAAAAGCACACATTCTACTTATGTAAAAACACACTGATTCCCGGACCGTCCGCGGGCCGGATTGAGAAGGCGATTGGGCCAGATCCGGCCCCCGGGCCTTAGTTTGCCTACCCATGCTCTTGAGGGTTTGTGACCAGAGGCAATACCTAGACCCCCCAAACCCATTTAAATGTGGGTACCAGGGTTTGAAACTGGAGTTACCCCACACAAGGTCTGAGCTTGAACAGAGCTACGGTCCTTCCCCTGTTTGTAGCTGCATACCTATGTATGTGTGTCCCTGGGCTGCAGTTATGTGAAATATTTGGTGCGCACATCACTGAATGATACGCGGAAAAACATTGTGATTACAAACAGCCTCTGCGGGTCTCCAGAGTAGCATGCGTCTCCTTTGTTTTGCTTTCTTCAACAACCATTCCTGCTGCCTTTTAAAAAATTACATCCCATGAGGCATTTTCCACACCAGTGTTTTCCCACAAGTGTTGTATTCCAGTGATTAGTTTCTAAAAAGAGCATTGCCAGGTTTCTGAGTGTGACTCCAAACTGCCCTTACTGGCCTCCAAGCTTCTCCCCGCTCAAAAGGCCAGGCACACAATGATGTTTGGCGGTTGCTGGACACCCTGCACATGCTCAGAGGTGCTTCCTTTGCCATGCTAACACTCCAGGCACTTGGAAATCAATTCCAGGGCTGAGCCCCCTGCCCCCCGCTGCCTGATTCCTAAGCCCAGACTTAAACGAAGCTCAGCTCCTATAAAATCCTGCTGAGTTCATTAGGCTATGCCTGGGGAAGGCAAGATGCTGCCCCCAACATCCATCATCCCTGACCATTGACCATGCTGGCTGGGGGCTGATGGGAGTCCAACAACACATAGAGAGCATCACATTGCCACTTACGGCCTTTTGCAAAAATAGCCTGTCTGGTGTGTTTTTCCACCTTAGTGTTTGAATCCAAACATCTTGGCATTTCAGAACAAAGCTCCAAAGCTGTCCTGTCCACCTATTCTAGCATGGGCTAGAATTCTAGGAAGAGCAAGAAGCTGCAGCATGAAAAGGATCTCCCAGGAGATACGGAATAAGCTCCCTGGATCGCTAGCACTAGTGGTGACACGCGCCAGACAAAGGATCTGGCATTCTATAAAGGAGGCAGCGGGCAGGGACCGGCAATTGGCTGGATTGTCAGGAGAGAGAGCAGCTCTTGCGTCTCAGAGCTGGGAGGAGAGCAAAGTGCCCGGAGCAGCCAGAGCGAACTTGGGCTGTAGGCGAACACTTCTGCAAGATCAGCTTTGGAAAAGGTAAGTTACTTTGCTTATTATGTGTGTGTGGTTTTTTCCTTCTTAGATTTTTTATTTTTATTTTTAAAGCATTTTAGTCTTTTATGCAACTTTCCCAAATGTGCACACATTCCCACTTTCCCCAAAACCAAAAGGCTTTGTGGGCATTGCTGGGTGGTTTCCCTGGAATGCCTTTTTAGACATCCACGCTGAATTTTGTGCTGGGGAAGGAGTAAGAATCTTGACAGCTTCCTTTTGACACTCATAAGGTGGTGGCGGCACATGGCTCCGTCTATGTCTGGAAAGGGCTGCTCCTTCACAGGTGACTAAATCCAGACCTGGAGTGTGACGGTTGTATCCTCTGTTCTTTCCCACATTGCTGCTGACATTGTGGCATAAACATTGCGGTTAAGAGACCGGCAGTGGAGCTGTTCTCATTTTGTCCGTCTGAATAACATTCCACAGCTGAGATTGCATGGAATTCAGCGGGGAGGGGGGTATTATTGGATTGTTCTTGTTTTTGTTTTGCGTTTTTATATTGTGATTTTAAGTTGTGAACCGCCCTGAGACCTTCTGGTATAGGATAGTATACAAATTTAATGCATAATAATAACAATGACAATTGTGAAGAAACAGGGAATATCAACAACCGAGTGAAATTCTGGAAGCTTTCAAGAGTTTAGCATTTAAAACATTGTGGTGTCTTAAAATCACATATACCCCTAGGTAGAAAATGCCACTAAACCGGACACGTTGAGACTTCTTTTA
The DNA here is from genome assembly GCA_034642415.1 of Podarcis siculus. Taxonomy (NCBI): domain Eukaryota; kingdom Metazoa; phylum Chordata; class Lepidosauria; order Squamata; family Lacertidae; genus Podarcis; species Podarcis siculus. The sequence goes on from JAXCMG010000032.1 coordinate 12,250,089, forward strand.
CATTCTACATGCCATTACATGCGATGTATACAACATGATAGGACCACTTTTTTTAAAACCACAGCAGCCTCAACAGTTTCTGTCGTATTTATTTTTGAAATATTCAGGCAACAGATTCTTATGCTTTAGCATGCAAGGTAGCTAGCTCATTATGTGTCTTGTGGAATATTTTTATAGTGTTTAATTAATACAGATTCACTCAGTGCCCCAAGAGGCAGATCCGTAGCTTTGCATTCCTTGTCTTAAGCACATACTACGTGAAACTATCCTACCGAAATCTGTGGGTATGTTTCCATTTAAAGGACTTTCGATGGCATTTCCGTATAAAGTATTTGGGAGCAGGTTGCAGGTCTTGTTGAATTTCCTCCCCTTTGAGTGTATATGACCGTGACAGCTATGAATTCCTTGCCTAGGTTGCAAGTTCTTCGCATGTGCATACATATATGAACTATTTAGCTATCTTTGTCGATTCTTTCCTAAACACCGTTTAAAAGATAACAACAACAACAGAGTCCTCGGACTTTCATCACACTTAAAACAAACACAGTGTGCAGTGGAAAACATCAGCACAAAATGTAATTCTCTCTGGTCATATTGCAATACCCAGTGCTTTTTTGTGATCCTACTTACCAGTACAGAGTACCTCTTATTTTCCCTGCCCATGGCAGCTATTATGGGCTGGCACCCACAGCACATTTATCAAGGCACCTCATTTTTCATTTTTTACCCCCCCAAAAAGCACAGGCAGTACCTTATTATATACAGATTTCAGTTCCATAATATATGTGCGTTTTTATAATGTGGAGCATAATCCAGATAAGGAGAAACACCTTTGAATACTGTTGACATCAGTAGGAGAGATTTAAGGACATTTCTTCCAATGAAATCAAAGTGCCTTAAAAAAGTACTTTGTTACGGCTAGAATTTGCCAACACCGTTTGGCTGAAAAATCTCAGAACTGCCCCCCTCTCATCAGAAAGGCCATACTGGATATGGGCAGAGAGAAAACTCTTTATACTCGAGCCTGTGTGCGCGCACACACATAGAAAACCAGCTTATCAATATTAAATATAATTAACACTATACAGCAAGCATCCCATGTGATTTAGATATGGTTTTCCTTTGATGACTTGGGGGGGTGGTTATTTAATTCTGGATCTGCATGGTTCCCGAATTTTAGGTGGTTATCCTTTTTGGCGATAAAATAAGAATAACAAAAAACAGAACTGCAAACCTTTACAAAAATTGGCAGCAAGGGGGTCAGGCAATCCGTTTGAGAATGTGGCATTGCGGGGAGGGAGGGGGTTAATTTGCCCTGTTCCTTATAACCACCACCTCCCAAGCTGTTATTTGGCTTGTTAGGAAAATGTGTGCTTTTTCCTTGCAGGGCAAATAGCAGCTCCGTAGGAAGGGCAGTTTGTATGCAGTGGAGGGGGAAGCAATGAAACCTCACCCCCCAGTCTCTGCCCCGTTGTGGCCCTATATCTGGATGCACACACACACACACACACACCGCCACCACAGCTGTTTGTAAAAGTTCACAAAGACCAAAGAGCTATTTGCGTATCCCCGTTGTTTCATTTCATTTCACTCTAAACTGGATATGATGGTGGGAAATCATTATTACAGTGGTACCTCGGCTTACATACGCTTCAGGTTACATATGCTTCAGGTTACAGACTCCGCTAACCCAGAAATAGTACCTCGGGTTAAGAACTTTGCTTCAGGATGAGAACAGAAATCTTGCTCCAGCGGTGCAGCAGCAGCAGGAGGCCCCATTAGCTAAAGTGGTGTTTCAGGTTAAGGACAGTTTCAGGTTAAGAACGGACCTCTGGAACGAATTAAGTACATAACCAGAGGTACCACTGTACTGCACTTTTTTTTTAAGGCCAAATGCAGCCATGGGGGATCGCCCAATGCAGTCTGAGACAGGTGCTATGACGGTAGGCTTAGTCCTCCCTGGCACAATTTTATTTGCCTCCTCAACTTAATAGCAGCTTCTGGGGGGTCCTTTCAGATTAGAAAAAAACATGAGATGGGAAAGGGCCATGAGATGGTTCTGATCTAGGTGCCTCCCTCCTCCCCAGCAGCTGCAATTTTTTGCTTTAAAAAACTGCTTTCTGTCTGTCTGTCTGTCTGTCTGTCTGTCTTTCCTTCCTTATATTTTCTGGCTATTTCTCTCTTAGATTTTACACACACACACACACACACACACACACACACACACAGAGAGAGAGAGAGAGAGAGAGAGAGAGAGAGAATATTTAAAAATTGAATTAAATCAGGGAACAACCTTTATTTCGGGGAAAAAATGACTCTTGGCAATGCCTTTTCCTAAATGCGCTTTTAATTGGGGGTACTAATCTTAGGTTGTTTATTTGGCCCCCCTTCTAATTGCTGTGTTAGGGGTAATTCTTACATAAAAGCAGACTTCATTAGCGAAACCAATGTATTACTTAGAATGCAGTCCCATTAATTTCCGTGGCGCTTAATTGCTGCATAATGACCCTGATTCAAAATTCCACAAGGGTTCTTACGCACAACCGACTGAAGTGAATGAGGTACCCTCTGCTCATAAGGGAACTCCATGTGAATAGTGCAGTATTTGCATGGTTATCGAAGCCTCTGAGCTGGGACCAGTGCGTCTAGGAATTGTATGCACCAATACTAAAAAAATTCATCTCAGTATTTTTGTTTTCCTCTGCCACTCAAATTAAAATGGACAAAACTAGCCCTATGTGTATTTGAAAACCGCTTTTGTTTTTTAAATAAATAAATAAGCAAAATAGTGTGTTTTTTTAATCTTTTGGGCTTGCAAACATTAATTATATTGTAGCAGTGATCTAATACATGCAGATTCAGTAAAAAAGAAGTTTATTTTGTTGTTTAAGTGGTCGGAAACTTCAGTCTGCCTGAAAAAAATAATAATTCCTTATTATAATTCTTTTAAAGGACCCACGAACCCAACAATAATATTGAAATGCTGCTGCTTATTGGGCTGTGAAAGCTCAAGGAAAGCTTTGGGTTCTGTCCAGCTCTGCTTAGAGTAGATTCACTGAAATTAAGTTAGTCATGGGCCCGAGGTAGCCATAGCTATTTACTTCAATGGGTCTGCTCTGAGTAAATCTACCACTGGGTACAACCCTTAATTCCTGTTCAGCCCATAACCTCTTTTCCAAATTGACTCAGTGGAACAGGGAAATAACAGAAAAGTGCCTCTGACCATATGCAGTGTGCCTTTCCATGTGCACTACTGAAAAATGGCAATAAATCTGCAGGCATCTGAAATTAGAGAGCATGGCTTCAAAAAGCGAATGTTTGGCTAGGTGAGCAAGCTTTGAGCACCTAGACGTCAAGTGCTGCCTTCGGAAACTGCATCCATTTTCTGTGATGGTGCTGTCTAGGAGCGTTGTCGCGGAATGCTTTCTTTTTTCTTTTTGTTTTAGCTAGGCAGTCCATATTAAATTGCTGTTTCAATTGTTGTTTTAACAAACGGTTTTAATCGTTTAAGGGGTCTAGTTGTTGCTGTTGTTGTAGGCTACTTTGAAAATGAAGGTGAAGCAGGGTAGAAATATTTTCTCTCACACCTCCATTCCCACCATGGACCCACATTTGCATTGTTGAGCAAATCCGTATGCCATAGATCATGGGTAGGCAAACTAAGGCCTGGGGGCCGGATCCAGCCCAATTGCCTTCTAAATCTGGCCCACGGACAGTCCGGCAATCAGTGTGTTTTTACATGAGTAGAATGTGTCCTTTTATTTAAAATGCATCTCTGGGTTATTTGTGGGGCATAGGAATTCGTTCATTATTTCCCCCCAAAAAATATAGTCCGGCCCCCCACAAGGCCTGAGGGACAGTGGACCAGCCCCCTGCTGAAAAACATTGCTGACCCCTACCATAGATACTCTACTGAAACCAATTTTTTGTGGTCCGTTTGGTCGCACGACTGTAGGTGTGGCGTGAGTACACAGAACAAAAGAAGTTGGGCAGTTTACCCCTTCATGCTTGGAAAATCTCATTCCGGCTCCCTTGCTCAAAATGGCGCCCTGATAATGCTAGAACCACATCGGCTGCATTCCTGGGTCTGTAGCTGGTTTTTTTTTTGTAGAGCTCTAGGTTTAGGGTGCTGGTTTCCTTCACAGAACTAAGTGGGGAAGTCCGCTTCATTGATTCCTTGGCTAAGAAACATACAACTCATAATAGTACGTCCATGCCTTGCTGCTAGTGGATTTAATGTCTTTCTGCTGCGGAAAAGAATAAATGCCGTTGTCTGCACCACATAGGGCTCTGTTTGTTTTAAAAATGAGATAGTATTTGCTTATTATTACATCTGTATTGTTCTGTTTGTCCAGGGGGAGCTCAGAGTGGCGTAGATGGGATTATTCCATTTTCTTTTACCCATCACAATGGGCAGGAACCACTTGAGATTTTCCAACCCACTCCCAATTTATTTAGAACCAGGAACTTGTATGTTGTTAAGGGGTTAAGAGCCCACTCTATCAATCTTAAGCATTGCAGTTGTTAAAGGCCTCCAAAATTCTGCTTCTTTGATAATACTGGGCTGCTTAGGGTAGGCAATTAGCTCCAGTTGATATTAAAAGTCTCATTTAGGATGCTTAGTAGCATCCTTCAGCCCCAGACAGCATTAAGCAGGGGCTGATGGGAATTGTAGTCAAAAACATTTGGAGAGAACCAGGTGGGGGAAGGCTGTGACTAGCAGGCATGGCCAAACTCGGCCCTCCAGCTGTTTCGGGACTACAATTCCCATCATCCCTGACCACTGGTCTTGTTAGCTAGGGATGATGGCAGTTGTAGTCCAAAAACAGCCGGAAGGCCAAGTTTGGCCATGCCTGGGTGTATCCACTTAGAGAATTGCAGCTAGAAACTTTGTTTACTTTCTTACGTTTGTAAGATATTTCTTCATGCATTTTAAAAGAGACCTTTAGGATACATTTTGAGTCTTTACTAATTAGGCGTCTGGCCATTTTTCCGTTCTGAGGGGTTATCTCGTTTTTTGGGAATCTGTTTTTAATTTGAATTTTGTTGGCTATACTAATACATACATATATAAGTTCTTGTAATTTCCCACCACAAACTAACTTGGCAACTTTTATTCACTTAATATGAGATTGTGAGAGGGAACCAAACTTTATTATATTTTAAACTCTCTATCCCATTTCCAGGTTATGTTGCTTCTATATTTGCCGTACCACTGAGGACGAAGTTTCGCACACCCTCGAAACGCATTGCACTTGGAACAAACCATATTCCTTATTGCTTTGTTTACCTAGTTGGGGAGGGAGGACAGACGTTTGAGTTCTGCTTCAGGTAGCAAAATATCCTGGGCTGCTGCCGGCCATTTATTTTGGAGCCTAAGTTTCTGTGTTACTTTTGAATACCAAAGGCAGGTTGGAACTAGTGAATATTTCTGAAGTGGTGGAGATTTGGACTCTGAGAAAGAGCATCAACATTTTCCAACCTTTAACCAAACATGTAGTTCGAAACAATTTCTTTTATATTTGTATGTTGGTAGTGCGGCTGCTGCTGCAACCAGTGGTGAAAACCCACCAGGGGAAAACCAGTGTCTTGGCACAGGTTACTTGCTTCCTTCCTTGCTCCCAGTCCCAGCCAGATGAGGGCTCATGTCTATATACTGCTTTCTGTTGCAAGATCTTGGCTGCAAGAGTGTAGCATCCATCGGGAATCTTCATCTCCCATGAGATCAGACCTTAAATGGGGCGGTATCTTTGTTCCAATACCTACTTGTCCCTTGTCCCTTGTCCCATACCTACTAGACCCTTGTCTAAATGGCTCCTTGTGGATGGTAATAATAATAATAATAATAATAATAATAATAATAATAATAATAATAATAATAATTTACAGTGGTACCTCCAGTTACAAACTTATTCCATTCTGGAGGGCTGTTCTGGAGGGAAACCATTCTCAACCTCCAGGGGCAAAGTTCACTTCCAGGAGCACGTACTTCCAGGTTAGTGGAGCTTGTTACCCGAAGGGTGCGCAACCATAAGTGTTCGCAAACAGAGGTACCACTGTATTTATTTATATCCCACCCATCCAGTTGGGTTTCCCCAGCCACTCTGGGCAGCTCCCAACAGAATATTAAAAACAGCATAAAACATCAAACATTAAAAACTTCCCTAAACAGGGCTGCCTTCAGATGTCTTCTAAAAGTCAGATAGTTGTTTATTTCTTTGACATCTGATGGGAGGGCGTTCCACAGGGCAGGCGCCACTACTGAGAAGGCCCTCTGCCTGGTTCCCTGTAACCTCGCATGTCACAGTAAGGGAATTGCCAGAAGGTCCTTGGAGCTGGATATTCTTCTATTTCCTAATACATATGGAGTGTTGTGTGTGTGTGTGTGAGAGAGAGATCATTGTACACAGTCCTCTGTTCATCATACTCTTAGAGATTTATTTATAATTAAGCGGGATACAAATTCTGTTAAATAAAATAAATACACTTGGACGTAAAGTATCTTGGCCCATCTTTGTTGTTGTTGTTTTGGGAGATGACCTTTGGGGTCCCTTCCAACTTGACAATTCTATGATTCTATCTCTATAGCCAGTAGCTATAGAGCTGGATCGGGGCCCTAATATTTTCTTAACTCTTTTTGAAGTTCAACGATGGGGATACTAAAGGCGAGTTGACACGTACATGTATGTCAGCTTGATCTCTCTGTCCTTGATTAGACCGTACACTCAATAGCTGCTGCACTCAATGTGTGAACGGACACTACTGAGAAGCCTATTGTTGGGGGTGATGTGGAAGGTCTGTCTGGGCAGTTGACCTGCTATGGCTTATTCATCCGTGCGCCCCTAGATTCTGCCATCATAACATGGTGAGCAGGCATGTGCACGATACAGGCCAGATACAAATCTAAGCTATTTATATACCCTGGAGGTCTGAATCTCTTTAAATTTTACTTGTTCGTAAGCCCTCATTCCCACTGGATTATACAAAAGTCCTTTGCTAGCCTACGAGGGTTACTGCTGCTTAAGCGGCCATTTCTTGCGTAGTAAATGCACCAGAAATGCAGCTTTTGTGCGAGGAACTGCTGCGGCTGGTGATGCTTAGCAGCCTGAATAAATTCACTAAAGGGATGCTGCCCAAAGCCTTGGCTATTGAGAAACAGACCTTCATTTGTAGCTCCCTGCATTGGTTAATCTTTTGTATGGTAGTAGCCTTTGGGTGAGCTTTGTTCATCATGTTCATTTGGGTATTTGGTGGGGCTTCTGAGGTGCTGCTCTCGATTCTAACTTGTTTGCTTGGACTTCATTCTGTGTGAAGTTTCAAAGAGGTGAAGGTAATAATGCGTATACTTTCACATCTTTGTCCTGTTGTTGACTTTGGTCAAATAGGTCTTACAGGTCTTTGAAGCACTATGAAATATGTTTGACCACATACAGCAGTGCTATGAGTATACACAGCCTGGAAAACAATGTATCTACTGTACAATTTCTATATTCTGGAGCGGTCAGAATCATTTTTATTCACATTTTGTACTACGCCAATAAACCCTTCTGGCTGAGAAGACGTTATATAAAGCCACACTTACTTCAACAAATATATATCAGATCCTTTCTTTGGGGTTCATTCTCTGACACCATTCACGTAATGGCTCGTGAAGCAATTTCATTCATAAATATGAAAGCCTTTTTGTCTTAATGGACCATCCTTGCACCTAACAGACAAGAAAACCCTAAACCTCACATTTTCATGATGTTTGGACATTTAAAAGTGCCCATATGTAACAGAGCAGCTTCAAATAAGACTCAAAGCAGGCAATCTGAATCAGGCCACTTTGGATCCTGGATGTGGATCTGGTTTTATTGCATTATTATGGAATATTTACTCAAGAGATTTCTGTTTGCAAAGCTAACCTGGGCAACATAACCTCCAACATCTCTCCCCTGAAAATAGGGATGTCCTATTCAATAGTCGTAACAACAACAATAATTTTTATATCCTGCCCATCTACATAGCTGTGAACTTTTCCCTTTTCTTGTGAGGAATCCTATTCGGAATAAGGGAATTCCCTTTAAAAAAGGGAAACGTTGACAGCTATGCCCATCTGACAGGGTTGCCCCAGCCACACTGGGTGGCTTCCAACATATATAAAAACATAATACACGAAACTTTTTTTAAAAAAATTCTCTATACAGTGGTACCTCTGGTTACAAACTTAATTTGTTCCAGAGGTCCGTTCTTATCCTGAAACTGTTCTTAACATGAGGCCCCATTAGTGAAAGTGCGCCTCCCACTGTGCACACACCTCTGGCGCGCGATTTCTGCTTGCAACCCGGGGCAAAGTTTGCATCTGGGACCAACTATGTCCAGGTTAGCGTAGCTCATAACCCAACACATACGCAAGCAGAAGCGTTCATATCCAGAGGTACCACTGTGCAGGGTTGCCTTCAGATGTCTTCTAAAGGTTGTATAGTTACGTATCTCCTTGGCTCAGAGGTCACATAACTCCATTCCCTCCAACATTTCTCCAATGAAAATAGGGACGTCCTAAGGGAAAGCGGGACATTCTGGGATCAAATTAGAAACTGGGATGGGTTCTGTAAATCTGGGACTGTCCCTGGGAAATAGGGACATTTGGAGGGTCTGAGGCAAAAGGATTCAAAATACAGCTCCCTGAGGTAGGGTTAAGAAGACATTTTAAGGTGAAGCAAACAGACAAGAGCAATAATCCCATGACACTTAACTTAACCACAACTGAACATGGTGGAATTTCTGAGTAAACATGCTTAGGATTGGGCTGCGTGTTGGGAGGCTGTAAATAAATAAATGTCCCACCTACAAACTGGGAGTCTGTCAGCTATTTGAAAAGGATTCCTTGAATGGATGGGGGCCTCTGTTTGCTGATCTTGTACAAATGTCAGAGAGACAAGGATGCATTTTGAAGCATGCCATCTAACGGAGAAACCCACAAAGGTCGCTATTTGCTCACAGAGCTTGTGTTGACAAAAGCAGAGAGCAAAAGAAAGGAAGAGGGCAACTCTGGCTATCCTTTCACAAATATTGCTGCTCCCCTTGGAGTGAGCAGCTAATGGGGCACTAGTGACCTTTGGTCTACTGGAACATTTCAGGCCCGTACAAAGCAGAAGTGAAATGGAGAGGCACTGGGTTTGCAGTTGGACTCTAGGTTTGAGCTATCTTATTGAAGGGTTTAGGGACGTGAGTGGTGCTGTGGTCTAAATAACAGAGCCTAGGGCTTGCCAATCAGAAGATCGGTGGTTCGAATCCCCGCAACGGGGTGAGCTCCTGTTGCTCGGTCCCAGCTCCTGCCAACCTAGCAGTTCAAAAGCACGTCAAGTGCAAGTAGGAAGGTAAACAGCGTTTCCGTGCGCTGCTCTGGTTTGCCAGAAGCGGCTTAGTCATGCTGGCCACATGACCAGGAAGCTGTCTGTGGACAAATGCCGGCTCCCTCAGCCTGTAGAGCGAGATGAGCGCTGCAACCCCAGAGTTGTCTGCGACTGGACCTAATGGTCAAGGGTTCCTTTACCTTTATTGAAGGGTTTTTTAAAAAATGTTTATTTCTACCCTCTGCCTGCAGTTCAGCTAGTCCTTTCATGATGACCTTTCCGCTTTTCTCTTCCTCCAGTTCTTCCGGTTCTTGAGAATGACCAGAAAGATCTTCACCAACAGCAGGGAGAGGTGGAGGCAGCAGAACGTCAACAGCGCGTTTGCCAAGCTGAGGAAGCTCATTCCCACCCACCCTCCGGACAAAAAGCTCAGCAAGAATGAGACCCTCCGCTTAGCCATGAGGTACATCAACTTCCTTGTCAAGGTGCTCGGGGAACAAGGCCTGCAGCAGCCAGGGATGAATCCACGGGGAAGGATACTGGGACTGTTCCAGCCAAGTCCAAGTTTGGAAAGCATGGAAGACTTGACTCTCATTGAAGACTCTGAGGTCCCTTCTCCCAACACAAGCAGCAATGCCCCAGAGTGTTGGTCAGAGGCGTCATCTCCGTGACGTGCTGTTTGTCGGGGCTGTAGCCCTCCTGGTAGTAATTTGATAGTTTCCCTTCTTTATACAAGTTGTGGGTTGTCTGCCTATGTACAGTATTTATATATATATCTTTTGCTCTTTTATCAAATGTATTTTGTGTAACGGTTTCTTTGGGAGATGCTAATTTTCAGTACTTAAAAAGAGGGATATCAAATCTCTGGAAGTTGATCAGGATTCCAACAGCTCTACTTGCCACAAAGTGCTTTGATCTCAAGGCCAAGGATCTTTGGTATGGCTCACAGAAAACTACCCATGATGCATTGGTGAGAGTTATTGGAGCCAATGGCTGGTGTCTGAGCAGCAACGTAACTTCTAGGCCCAGTTCATACAATTATTGGGCTGTGGAGCCAGTGTGGTATAGTGGTTAAGAGCAGTAGTCTCGTAATCTGGGGAACTGGGTTCGCTTCCCTGCTCCTCCACATGCAGCTGCTGGGTGACCTTGGGCCAGTCACACTTCTCTGAAGTCTCTCAGCCCCACTCACCTCACAGAGTGTTTGTTGTGGGGGAGGAAGGGAAAGGAGAATGTTAGCCGCTTTGAGACTCCTTTGGGTAGTGATAAAGCGGGATATCAAATCCAAACTCTTCTTCTTCTCTTCTTTTCCGTGGTGGAGTGAGTCCTCTCTACCTTGTTTCCTGCAATGTGTGGCATGGGGGCTGCATGTGATCTTCTCTTACCTTTCCTAAAGAGAAAGAAACACTTGAGTTGGGCCACTGCAGAGACAGCTGTATGAGGAAAATCTTCACGCCACACATTTTTGGAGGCTTGTGGAAGGAAGGGCTGCAAGCCCATTTCTTCACTTCTGAGTAATGTATACTGAAGATTCAATTTATCTTCAGTTTAAATTGTTTTAAAAGTCAAGGCAATCCTAACATCAAAAGGTAGTTGCTTTCAGCAGCAGACTCCAGAGAGAGCACCATATCCCTGCCTTCAGTCTTGGTCTGAAAACTGAGCCCTGGAGCAGAGGTTGTCATATTTTTCAAAAATATTTTTGCCTCAGGTGAAAACAGTACCTAAGCCTAAGGGTTAATGCTAGCAGTCCACTGCAGCCCACCGTGGTTCTTACTTGTACAGTGGTACCTTGGTTCTCAAACTTAATCCGTTCTGGAAGTCCATTCCAAAACCAAAGCGTTCCAAAACCAAGGCGCGCTTTCTCATAGAAAGTAATGCAAAATGGATTAATCCGTTCCAGACTTTTAAAAACAACCCCTAAAACAAGCAATTTAACATGAATTTTTCTATCTACCGAGACCATTGATCCATAAAATGAAAGCAATAAACAATGTACTGCAGTGACACTATCAATCAATCAGTAGCTGGACTGGGTTCCACACAAAAAGATCCACAAAAACAAAACGCTTAATAAATAGCAAAAACAGACAGACCTCACTGTAACACTCAAATCGGAGGCATAATACTCAAAACAGAGCACATTCGGCTTCCGAAAAAAGTTCGCAAACACTTCCGGGTTTGCGGTGTTTGGGTTCCAAATTGTTTGAGTACCAAGGCATTTGAGAACCAAGGTAACACTGTATACAAATAAATACACAAGCAGTGATCATGTGAATAACGTAACGTAACATCTAATCTGGCTTCACTCTTACACCGAAAAAGGTTAACTTTTCGGAGGAGAAGTTTGAATTGCCTGCCTATGGAGGATCTTCCCTGCCCTCAGTGTTTCTGCATGAGTAGCCAATTTGAGCAGCCACCCCATCGATCGTCTTTTCAGTTGCAAGGGGCTGCCCCTTCTGATAGTGTATGCCTGCGCTGAGAAGAACGGGCTGGATGATCCAATCCCATCTGCAGAAGGGGCACAGAGGAGTTAATATCCCCCTTCCCCAGGAGGCAGGTTGAAAGGAGGCAAAGCTGGGAGCGGTAAATCATGCAAGAGACCCAACTAGCAGCCTTCTCTGTGTGAGAGCATTTTGAGCCCACACAGATGTCATTGTGTGATTTCGGGCGCCATACTTGTGTGTGTCCCTATGCACACTTCGAGAATGATTGGACTAAAGTGTTAACTCCTCCAGCAAAGTCAATGAAATAGAAGTATTTCATTTAAATTTAACTGCATCTTTCATTATTATTTTTAGAAAAGTTGCCACTCAGCCCTTAATTATCCTGAAGATACTATCAAGGAGAATCTGCCACTTAGGGAAAAAAAACCACTAGCTACTAATAGTGTTTCCCCATTATTATTATTTTTAAAACATCTTTTAAAATGCTTATTTTGTTACACCTGCCTGCTTCTAGATAAGTTGAGGCTTTGGGATGTTTCTCCTCTTTCCTTCCTTTTTTAAAAAAATCTTTATTAAACATATTTCACAAAATTATACAGCAATATACTATATTACAATTTATGTCCCATCCGATACAGCAATTTTTTTTAAAAAAAAAGAATGCAAGAAATTTAAAAGGACCTAAAATAGACTTCCAAATGTTCTCAAAAAACCCTGAATTACGCTTGTTATATTTTACACAGTATCATACTATTATATTATTTTCATAAATCTTTTTGATAAAGAAATAATTCTCCTCTTTCCTTCCTTTCACTGGCTACTGCAATGGCTTCATACACTCTCCCTGTGTACATACCTCATGTAAAGCACTTTGCACACTGTAAAGTGTTCTGGGGACTATTGATTATAAATGTGGCTGTTGTTGGCCTTTTAAATCTATTTATTTATCTATTATCCAGGTTTATTTTTTATTGTGTGTGGGTTTTTTTAAACTGTTCATCTTAGGAAGATGCTCACCTTCTTAACAAACATTTATAAAGTTTTAAAGCTTATTAGGAGAAAATCAATATGTTGCTTCATTCATTTGTTTCCAGTATTCATACATTGCATTTCAAGAGCAAAGCTTTCCTGAGGTGGCTTACAGAAACATTCGAAATCATAAAACGTAAAACCCTTTCATTACAAAACTTTGAAGAAAAGGAAAAGCAGTTTAAAAACAGGATAACGGCTCAGCACGGCAATTCAGATCAGATTAGAATCAAAAACAGAATCAGTTTAAATGCAATGAAAGACCTTATATAATTAAAGACCAGTCTAATTGCTACGTGTTCCAAACACTTGCCCCTCAACAGGCAATTGCATTCTCTGTGTTGAAGTTTCCAAACCATTTCGAAAGACAGCCTCATATAGAATGCATTACAGTGGGCTAGTCTGTAAGCAGGACGTAAACAAGTGAGGGAAGGTGTTTTTTCTCTGGAGGTTCGTAGCTGGCAGAGCAGCTTGAGCTGGTTTGAGGCACCCCAGTCACTGACTCTGTCACCTGTGCCTCCATAGATAGCTCTGTTTGCAGGAGGAAACACCCCCCACAGCTGCAAACTTGCTCTTTCAAGGAGAATGCAACTCATCCAAAACCACTTACAACTCTCCGTCCAGATTAGCTGGCTTCCTCTGCTGTAGGTGGTTGAAGCCTCAGCTTCTTCATGTTCCTCCACCTCAAAACCATTTGCAGGTACCCACTGAGGACTTCTACAGACCCCCTGGGATCAGTAGTAATACAGTGGTACCTCTGGATGCGAAAGGGGATCCGTTCTGGAGCCCCGTTCGCATCCTGAGTAGAATGCAACCCGCAACTGCACGTCTGTGCGTGCGTGGGTCGCAATTTGCTGCTTCTGCACATGCGCGTGATGTCATTTTGAGTGTCTGCGCATGCGTGAGCGGCAAAACCCGGAAGTAACACGTTCTGTTACTTCCGGGTTGCCATGGAGCGTAACCTGAAAACGCTCACACTGAAGCATATTTAACCCGAGGTATGACTGTAATGATAATTTATTATTTATACCCTGCCCATCTGGTTGGGTTTCCCCAGCCTCTCTGGGCGGCTCCCAACCGTATATTAAAAACACAATACAGCATTAAACATTAAAAACTTCCCTAAACAGGGCTGCCCTCAGATGTCTTCTAAACGTCAGATAGTTGTTTATTTCCTTGACATCTGATAGGAGGGCTTTCCACAGGGCGGGCGCCACCACCGAGAAGGCCCTCTGCCTGGTTCCCTGTAACCTCACTTCTCGCAGTGAGGAAACCGCCATAAGGCCCTCGGAGCTGGACCTCAGTGTTCAGGCTGAATGATGGGAGTAGAGACGTTCCTTCAGGTATACTGGGCCAAGGCCATTTAGGGCTTTCAAGGTCAGCACCAACACTTTGAATTGTGCTCGGAAATATACTGAGAGCCAATGTAGGTCTTTCAGGACTGGTGTTATATGGAAAAGAAGGGCAGAGCTGGGTGGCATCCGCACACCAGTGACACTGTGGCCCAAAACCTCTACATGGCTTCTCCCAGCAAATGTTTCATGCAAACGTTAAAAAGCATGGGAGACAAGATGGAGTCCTGAGGTCATTGCTTTCCATTTGCCTGGGTTAAACGGCACTTGAAGTCTCTTGACTGAAATTCTGCTTTCTACGTGAGCTTCAAGGAACAGACCAATAAATATTGTACTTTGCTGCAACGGCAAAGTGGCGAAGCTGCTGCGCTTTGGACATCAAAACCCCCATTTCGGCTCAGCCATTAAGTCATATTTGGCTTCCAGCAAATGGCTCGTTTTAACCAATATCAGAGGACTGCTGTGAGATTAAATTAAATGATAGCACTGTGGTAATTATACTGCTTTAGGTCTGCCTCTTCCCCACTAGCTCCAAACGTTTCTAAATGGTATGATTTAAATAATTGCAGGTGGGAATAAAATTATTAGAATTCGATAATTCAACAGTAGCAGTTACTTAAAAAAACAACCCCACACTTCTAGGGATCTGGACTGACAGCGCTCTTTCATTTCATAATGACCACTCAGTGGAAAGACTACAGAGCTAGGACATCTTAAGAAGCACTCGGCCACTCAGTTCTTGCAAGACCTTAGATAAGCTTTGCCATGATTCTGACTTGCCTAGGAACCCATTGATTGGCCCTTTTAAACAACGGACAGATTTACTTGGAAGTAAGTCCCACTGGGCTTAGTGTTCCGGCTGAAGTATTCTGGCTGTGTCTGGGAAATTCCAGGCATCTGGCAACCCTAGCTTAGTGAGACACTAAGGCTGAAATCCTAACCATGTCTAGAAGCAAGTTCTCTTGAATTCAGTGGGACTTATTCCCGGGTAAGTGGGGGTGAGAAATTCTGCTTAAAACCTTAATAACTTTGCTTAGGAACTAAAGGCTCAATCCTTGGGGATTGAAATGAACCTGAAACATCTTTTGCATTATGGTAGAAAACAGTTGTCTACAATCTGCCGTAGCTTTTTAAGTATGAAGACTTTATGTATGAAAATGTACTATTATATTTGATAGTCTCGTTCTTTTTCAGGAAAGCCACTTAAAATGTGAAGAAGTGATGGAGTAGTTCTGATGCTACCTCATGATAAATCTACCCACGTTCACGGCTTAAAATGATTTTTTAATTAGATACCAAACTAACAATCTATGTTTTGTGCTGGGACTGTTCATTTTGGCAATTATTCCTAGCATGTATAAGCTTTCCCAAATACCCCAAACAAATGAAGATTTATTCATTCCTTGAGTAGAACATTGTGCTGATACAAAAGCAAAAGGCAGGCACTTAATTTTAGGGTGGTGAAAGTTTTCATGTAGTAATATTTCTAAAATGTCCTGCCTAATTTTATAGTAAAGGGGGAAAATAGTATCTACTATTGATGTACAATTTGCGTTTTTAACTAGACTTCTCTACCAAAGATTTATTTTGTCAGCACTTTTTATGTTTTGTGATTTCCTTCTGTATAGCTATGAACAAATATGGTGTAACTGATACCTTTTCCTGTATACTATGCTATTTAATGGCTAATATATTAAGAAATAAATTATTTACAAAAGTGGTCACTTTGTTTCTTCTATTAAAAATGAAATAGTTCCAACTAGAATTTTTTTGTCATTGTTTACACAAGGAAGTCACTGGTCTTACCGCTTCTCGTAGCAGTAAGAAGGAGGAGGTACAGCTCCATAGGCTCAGGTACTTTGCGAAGAAAGTGTACTGGAGATTACAGTAACTTTTGTAATAGGTAAAGGTAAAGGGACCCCTGACCATTAGGTCCAGTCGTGGCCGACTCTGGGGTTGCGTTGCTCATCTCGCTTTATTGGCCGAGGGAGCCGGCGTACAGCTTCCGGGTCATGTGGCCAGCATGACTAAGCCGCTTCTGGCAAACCAGAACAGTGTGCGGAAATGCCGTTTACCTTCCCACTGGAGTGGTACCTATTTATCTACTTGCACTTTGACGTGCGTTCGAACTGCTAGGTGGGCAGGAGCAGGGACCAAGCAACGGGAACTCACCCCGTCACGGGGATTCGAACCGCCGATCTTCTGATCGGCAAGTCCTAGGCTCTGTGGTTTAACCCACAGCGCCACCTGCGTCCCTTAACATTTGTAATAAATGATTCACAAATGTACAGGTTGAACAGATGGCAAGCAAGCACACAGGCAGGGGCGTAGGAAGGGGCCAGTGGGGGCGGTCTGCCCTGGGTGCCCTCACTGAGGGGGGTGGCATTTTGCGCGCCGCCTGCCCGCAACTCCCAAGCCTACCCCAAGCTGTCGGGATAAGGGGGGAGCTGCGCCGCTTTGCTGGCAGCATTCCCCCCTTCCCCCTCCGTTTTGACAGCTTGGGGAAGGCTTGGGAGTTGCGGGCAGGTGGCGCACCGAATGTCCGCCATGGGTGGCTCGCTCCGCCCTGGCTGCAGTGTGCCCACGCCACTCTGGGCACCCGAGCAACTATCCTCCACCCAGGAGGGCACCCTGCGTGCCACGCCCCCCTCAGGAGTGCGCCTGCCCTGGGCATATGCTCTGCCACTGCACACAGGTAGTGCTGACCTGTGGGCAATCAGTCTTGCAGCCCAATTTCCTAGGAATTGCTTCTGCCCACCAAAAACCTATAGCAACCTTTTCTCCAAACTCCAAAGTAGGTTTCCCAGAATACAGTCCAATTCAATGCTCCCAAAAAAGAAGTCTGTTCACTTCCATTTAGGGAGGTGAGCATGCACTCAAAGTGGGTGGAAACAACCACCAACCATCAAAATCCATTTGAGTGTCCACCCTGGGACCTCCGGGTATAGGGTGGTATATAAATTCAATAAACAACAACAACAGGCCAGATCTAGAGAGAGCCATTTTGCATAGTCAAAAAACGTGCTCATGACATATCTGGGTATCAGCACTAAAATTACTGTGTATAAAATATCACTGTGCTTCCCAAGTTTGAGTAAAGCCATGGTCCACAGATAAGGATTTGGAGAACATTCGGGGATCTGAAATGCATGGGGAGCCTCCATTAATCTCAAAGGCTTTCTGCTGCAGAAGTTACCTTCCATAAGTTGGAAGATAAAGAGAACAGTGACCGGGGCTGTGAGATGAAGAGCACAATAATGTTAGGGCACAGGTAAGTTCTACCAGATCTAGGCATTATGGAAAGCCAGGTGGGTAGCCAGGTGGGTAGCTATAATTTTCATTTAGTGTCCCCCTAGTCAATGTCTCTCGTCCAGTCAAATTTACAAAGCCAAACCTTCTTAAATTCAGCATCCTGATTCCTCAGCCAGTTCTTTGAGCCAACAATATGGGGTGTATCATCTAACCAAGTTCTATTCCGAGCAGACTCACTGAAATTGATTAGCCTAATTAATTAGTTCATTAATCTCGGTGTGTGAGTATGACAAACATTGGATATAATCCTGTACACATCATTATATTTTACCGGATTAGAATTCTAAATCCTAGAAGGGGCCAAGCTAGAATTTAAACCAAAGGTTCTAACAATGTGTACAACTATATTACCTCTGATGGATTATGTCTGCTTCGGATGTTACTTTTAGCTACTTGTGCTTTGACAACATGCAAAGAGAAAGTTTAGGAGAATACATTTCTTTGGGATATGCTAATCAGCACTATATTTTTAGAAAAAGAGGTACCGGAACTTGCAATGAATGCTTCCCTTGTTCTTTTATTATGGCAATGGCACCCACCTGAGCTGAAAAAAGCTCTGATGTTAATAGTTAGACTTTATCAGCTAAGATTTCCCTGCTGGCTTGGCCTTCTGTTATAACGCAATACTCAACACTACGTGAGTCCCGAAAACACATGCCTTGCTGAGCACCTGAACAGATGTTATTGAAAAGTATTGGGTTTTTGAGGTAGCAGTTATCTCAAGTTAGCATGTCACAGCAGTTTAGGCCTCAAGCCTTTGCTAGAGTTACAGGAAGGGGGAGGTATATGCGTTGCATACATAATGTCTTCAGTTCACTTTCTGGCATTTCCGGATTAAAATGGGATCTCAGTTCAGAACCGATAAACACTTGGTGCCCCACAACATGAGACGTCACTGTCAGAGCAGCTAGATAAACAAAGCATGTCTCTGAACATATGAAGCTGCCTTATATTTCCTATCAAAGTACATGTAAATCAGCTCCTGGTATTTCACTGTGCATGTATACCCTAAATATCCATAAAGAAAAGAGGGGTTGCATTGGAATTAACCATCTGTGGGGTTTTCTGCAATAGAAACCCAGCATTGTGAAATCAAGAGATCTATGCTAGTCAGTAATGTACCCAAGACTTGCTGTTCAAATACTGCAGTGGCACATCAACTCCACACACTTCACATTATTCTTTCACATTATTTTTATTTTACCCGTAAGGGAATTGTCTGAGATGACCAAGTGAAGATACAGGGTAAACAGTTCACATCTGATGGGTTCTTTCATCCTTCAACCATAAAAGGAAAGTGAGAGAATGGCCAGCTTAACTGCTGACCTGTGAGGTCAGAGATCATCTAAAAGTCACATTGTTAAAACCAAAGGCCAGAGAGATAAAGTGATTTTAAATTCATCCTTTTTTCCCCTTACATAGCCATGATTGTACTTTTAAAACAGCAGGTGCCAAGAGGGAAACTAAAGGGATGGAGGAAGGTGAGTAAGAAAATAAAAGATTTAGGCTACAAACCTAACCGCACTTACCTGTGAGTAAGCCCTCTGAATTCCATATGGCTTACTTCTGGGTAGCTCTGTTGCTGTTGGACATGATCATTTATTTCTGATGGAATGACCAAATGCAAAAGAGGATCCAGGGAAATGGATCTTTTTTCTCAGTTGCAGAAATAGCTTCCATCCTGATTAAGGGTTCAAGAGCCCTGTTCTCCTTTTCATGTGGTCTCTCTCTCTCTCTCAGGTCCCTCTGCATAACTTGTGACTCGGCACCACACTGCACAAAACCATGTAGCACAACCCACCAGAGAACTGATAAATCTGTTCTTGCCGTTGACCTGTGACTGCAAAACAAGGGGAGTTGTCTGGCAGCTCTTGATTCATGGCTTGTGGCCTCCATTCATCATAGTGAGTCCCAAGTTGGGCAGATCTGTCCCAAGTCTGGAGTAATAATAAGACCCTGACCAATGTACCACCAGTCCCTGCTAAAGGCCGCTGCTATGCTTTAAGTCTGGCCTTGGGGAACTTCTGGCCCTTCAGGTGTCATTGGACTCCAACTCCCACCAGCCCCAGACAGCATGGTCAACGGTCGAGAATTATGGGAGTTGTAGTCCATCAACATTGGGCAGTCTACAGTACATTGGAACATAGGAAGCTGCCTTATAATGAATCAGACCAGCATATTGCCTATATGGACTGGCAGTGGCCCTCCAAGATGTCAGACAGGACCATTGGTTCATCGAGCTCAGGGTTTCCCAAACTTGGGTCTCTATCTGTTGTTGGACAACCACTCCCATCATCCCTAGCTAGCAGGGATGGCCAGCTAGCCATCCCTGGTGGTGGTCAGGGATGATGGGGACTGTGGTCCAAAAATAGCTGGAGACCCAAGTTTGGGAAACCCTGATTTAGCTCAGCATTGTTTACTGCCAGCAGCTCTCTGGGGTTCCCAAGTAGACTCTTTCCTAGCCCTGATTGGAGAGGCCAAGGATTGCACCAAATGTTCATAATATTTCAGTCTGTGTGGTTATTATTATTTGTGATGAATTTATGATGCATGCCTATTCATCGTAAGGCCTTCCGTCTTTATTTGCATCTGTCAACAACCTAATTTCCAAGGACAGGCTTCTGGCAAGAAGGACCCATAACAGATTGGGGCTTCAGCAACTCCCCAACCATACCAAGCTATTCTTGCCCCTCTCTCCAGCCCACATGATTAGCCTACTTCATCATATTGCAACAATCTGGAGATCTTCTTCAGCAACTCTGCAGCTTTCCATGCCCAGTAAGCAAACTGGCTTTTCATACAGAAATAGGTTGAGCTGTCAGACTAGCCAATAAAGGATGTTGCAAAAGCTTGGCAGAAAATGTTTAAGCAACCCGAGCTTTTCCTCACAGAGGGCTGGTCTTAACATATTGTGTGCATTGCTCTGTAGAATCAACATGACAACAGCACCTTGTCCCAGTTGGACAGTGCTGGTAATCTTGGTGAGGAATTTCAGCACTAAGGCTTGTGAGAGCTCCTTCCCTCCCTCTCCCTCTCTGTAACGGAACAAGAGGATGGGATTAATTAGCAACAAACCCCACTGCTAGTCATGCAAATCAGCTTTGCAGTAGCTAACGCTGGTAAATCTCAGCAGCAAATTAAACAAAGGCCTTAAATATACAGCCCCCAGCAAATGTTTTCTTATAAGGATTTGAATCCAAGGCAGTCATTTCATTTCATTTCATTAAGAGTAGTCCTTCCAAGCCACCATCTAACTAGTGATCTTCTTTAGAGGCAACCCACTTCACTTTGGGGCCTAAGGCTGAAAAACAAAATGAAGCATCCTGGAAAAAAAATATAAATATATCAAATTATTGGGAATGGTTCCTTTTTTCATGGTACCTTTAGGTTTCCTGATTGAGGCAGACTGTGTCCCCCTGCAGATTTGTCCTCCTCCTTTCCATCCTGTTTTTGTATTTTAAATTCACAAAAGAAAGAAGGACCGGGGAGGGGAGGGAGAGGCTACATATTTGGAAATGGAATAAATAATAATAATAATGAAGAATTCTAGCAGGATTTGAAAGAAGAAGGGGGAAAGCAAAGCCCCAAACACAACTATAACCACCAATGTGGTTTTGGCATTTCTTATCACTCTCCTGCAGAGGCTCTAAAACTCTTATCTCGATAGACCAGATTACTTGGCTGATCTCCTCTCCATGCTGAGTAGAAATCAAACGGCCTGTTTTACCACTGTCAGCAATTTGCACATTCCCTATCCCGATAAATCAATTAATGGGATGCAGGCTGATTCATTCCGTCCCTCTTTCATTCAGTGTGCCTTTCTTTCTCTGCCTTGCCCACCCTCCCTCCCACCCGTGTTTTAATACCATCTAAGAGTCCTTAGTTAGAAGAGGACTTGTTCGCATTGCAGGTGCAAAGCCTTCAGCTCCGCAGCCTAACACCAATAAACCCTTTCTGCCCTCCTCAGGGCTTCCCTTTGTCGAAATACTTTCTCCCTTTGTCATTTCCACCCCCTTCCCCTCGTCCTTTTCAGACGTACAGCACCATGCAGCTAATCTGATTATGCTAATTTGTACTTCATGATCCCAAACACGGTAATGCGATCCAGGGAGGGTGCCCCACGCAGGGGCTGGTGGGACGACGGTGGCAGCAGCAGCAACAATGGAGGACAATGCGCCTGCGAGTCAGTTAACAATAAAACATCTTCTGTCTCGGAAGACAAAGCTCACTCTGGGAAGCCTGCGAAGCTCTTGAGAATTTAGAGTGGTCCAAGCAGGCCGCTGTTAAACTGGGTAGGAAAGGTGGAACCATCAGTTCGCTGTGTGGGGCACAGTGCTTGTTTCCTCTTGCAAGTTCTTTTTCTTTAAACAATAATAGAAAAAGTCTAATCCTGGCCACTGTGCACAGCATTGCACAGCCAATAGCTGCTTCTGCAGCAGACAGCATGTTATACTTCCTTAAGCATGTATCCAACACCATTCATTGGAAAAATGGGACCATCTTCTGACTGCTTATTTTCTTAATACGGTGCCTTCTCTCAGCATGTAACACAAAGTGACTTACCTGTGGTTCCCAGGTAGTCACTCATCTGGAAAAGGACCAGACCTGTTTAGGTTCTGCAATGTGGCATCCTCATGTGCCTAGGACTGTAAAATACACACATTGGGTTGTATTAATCGCTGTGTGTGAGTGGTCATGTTGTGCGGATGCCTTATTATCATCTTCCAAAGCAACTACTCTACTCCAAACTTGAGAATGGTATGCATAATGCTGGTGGTCAACAAAAGAGGTTCAAAGACCCTCTCAAGGCAAATCTTTAAAAATGTAGAATGAACACTGACAACTGGAAAACACTGGCCTGCGAGCGCTCCAATTGGAGAACAGTCTTTACCAAAGGTGTCATGGGCTTTGAAGACGCTCAAACTCAGGACGAAAGGGAGAAATGTGCTAAGAAGAAGGCACACTTGGCAAACCCTCACCATGATCAACTTCTGCCCAGAAACCAGTGTCCCCACTGTGGAAGGATGTGTGGATCCAGAACTGGCCTCCACAGTCACTTATGGACTCACTTTTAAAACCATGTTTATGGAAGACAATCTTACTCGGCTATGAGTGATCGCCAAAGAAGAAGAAGTCCCATTGCACAAGTGTAGTGCCACTCTCCTCCTCCTCCTCCTCCTACTCTTCTTCTTCTTCTTCTTCTTCTCACTTCTTCTTCCTAACCCCCCCCCCCCATTTTTTTTAGGGTGTGCATGGGGGGGGGGGGCTTCTGGAGAGAAGGAAGGGTTCCTTTGCACAAGTAGAAGTCTGTTGCATGAACACGATGGCAATCCCACAAATTACAGGCCGGCAGCCAAAAGTGTGACCAGTTATTACAAATGAAAAGGCGGACTTCAGCTTTCTTCCCTTTTCAGCTACATGGCCATTTCACAAATCTCTCTACAGGTTACCCCCAAAAAGGGAGAGAAAATGGAATTGGGAGTTCTAGATGAACAGTCAGACTGCATACTCTTAATATGAAACAGTTGTTTTGAGCAAATGTAAGAGACAAAGGTTGTTACATAGATGATGAAGGGAGCGGGTGGCATTGTGGTCTAAACCACTGAGCATCTTGGGCTTGCCGATCAGAAGGTTGGCCGTTCGAATCCCCGCAACGGGGTGAGCTCCCATTGCTCGGTCCCAGCTCCTGCCAACCTAGCACTTTGAATGCACGTCAGTGCAAGTAGATAAATAGGTACCGCTGCGACAGGAAGGTAAATGGAGTTTCCGTGCGCTCTGGTTTCCATCATGGTGTTCCGTTGTGCCAGAAGGGGTTTAGTCATGCTGACCACATGACCCAGAAAGCTGTCTGTGGACAAACGCTGGCTCCCTCGGCCTGAAAGTGAGATGAGTGTCACAACCTCATAGTCACCTTTGACTGGACTTAACCGTTCAGGGGTCATTTACCTTTACCTTTTACATAGATGATAGGGGATAGATGATGATTTACAAACTACAGGGCAGGTTAGTCAATTAGATATGCACTATATTAATAAGAGTTATTTATTTATATATTTGTATAAATACACTCATGTGCCTACAATCTAGGGCTTTGGGATCCACCAACAGAAATCTCTCTTAACTATCACCAGAGGGAATGGTGCAGAACCTTACAATCTGCTGTCAAGCAACAGCTCTGGAACGGCTGTGATGTGCTTCCTAACTGGCTTGTCCCTCTGTACCATTGGAAATCTCCTTTTGATCTTTTCTCTTTAACAATTTGTTTGAAAACAAAGCTATACTTCCTCCACAATCCATTTCTCTCCAATCCTCTTTTCCTTTTCTTTAGACTGCAAGTCTGTGCTCTTCCACTGTGTCTTTTGTTTTTAAAAACACGCACATACATACCCATACCCATAAGTAGATGACTGTAAGTACTATACAAAGAACAAACACACCATAGATGCACTTCTGCAAATCGGTTCAGCTCTCATTCCTGGACTGGCTACTTGCAATTCCATTCCCTTTGCTACAGAACTGCCTTTGTGCCTTTTCATATCTGTTCTGCCCAGCTTTTACTGACCTTGGCTCCTCACCATCTCTCCTCTATTGTCATGCTACTGACAGTCTTTCTATCAGAAACCAGGTTCCCATTGAGCCGGCTTGACCGTAATAATTGCTTTAAATATGTATCGATTGTAAAATGGGACACCCTAATCTGACCCAATCCAAACTTTGTATGGGGTGTATTCTTTCCTGATGGGCTAAGCTTCTGGGACAATGTCAGCTTTGCCTTTAAAAAAAAAAACAGAAAACAACAACAACAACCAATGTTTCTGAAATGTTTACAAGGAAACATAAAGGCCCCTAAAGAAGGTATGTTTGGGCCTGAACAATCAAGACGGATGTTGGCTAATATGGACCAAAAGTAATAAGAAGTTTGATGAGTTGTAGAATGTAGAATGTCAAAGAATGTAACTGTGAATATTCATATCAGCAAATAACAATTAAGATGTGTTTTCTAAATATGAAACGGGGGGGGGGGGGGCGTGGAAACCACCCAAAAGAATTCCTGGGGCCAGTTATTCTTTGTGGGTCAGGCATTGGTTCCAATTGCATCTCACATCCCTGAGCAGTAAATTGAGCTCACCGAACCATGCATACCTCTGGCACCTTCTATATGCCCCGAGTATCTCATAGGTGTCGGTTCTGACTCTGCTACTTTGGATTGGTGCAAGGGGGAAAGGGATTTTTCAGCTTTTATAAAATTAAAAATCCAAATGGGCCCCCTTCCAGCTGCGAAAAAAGTATGGGGGAAAAGATCCCATGTATAACTGAAGACAAAACGTGGGACAAACTGTGGTCTAGCTACTTTGGGAAGACAGTTTCACCAAATATTGAAGAGAATGTCAGAAAGATCTTACATCGGTTGTACAGGATGCCAGTGCAATTGGCTTGCATGACTTCCACAATCAGTTTCACAAATCTGTGTCCACGAAGAAAGCAACACCTGGAAACAGCTGGGATAAACAGCAAATTTACTTCTAAAAGACTGCAGCTAAGGAGAAAGTCATATTTATGAAAAAGGAGAATCTGGATAAGTTTGAAGACATCTTTGTAAGGCTTTTCCAACCTTCTTGGGGACTGAGAGAGTGTGCAGGAACATCTCTGATTACTTGGGGCAGCTGGAATCTCAGACAAAAAAAACCTCCTTCCTTTCTTTAGTTCTTCCTCCTGTCCATTCCATTCTTTTTACATATTTGTTAATTTAGTTAAGTGTTATGTGACTGAGTATCTTGAGAAGGGTGGATAGACATCTGAAGAGCTCTGTTCCAGTAACAAGAAGCCGAAAGCACCAGCCTGAAGATGACGAGTGAGACCTCGTCGAAACGTCGCCTAGACACCCCAACTTTTACACGGGAAGACACCCGAGGACACCAAAACCTGCATTCCTGTACCCGTGAAAATCTACGAAAGCAAACACATCTGAAGAGTGTCTCAACTTTTATGAGAGTGTGTTGGATGGATTAGGAAAGGGAAAGGTTGTTATTTATATGGACCCACAACAACCTCCCCCCTCCCTGTGAATTATCGTAATATAAATCCCATTACTGTGGAAGCCAAAAAAAATACTATTTGCAGCAGTGTATGTCTGCAGGTTTATGTTCTAGGAAACAGATATTTTCCATAGTTATTTTCCTTATGAGTAAAATTGTGAACAAATTTTTTACAGTAGCTTGACTCAACTTTGGTAGGATTAGCAAAGACCAGATATAATTTATTTGCCATCCACCTCCATCCTAATTTATTTGCCAGTTATCCACCTCCATCCTAAACTAACTCCTTCCTCTTTCCTGTACTTCCTCAGTTTAGGAAATCAGGCAGAACTATATTTACATTTCTTAGACATGAATGTGATGCCACTTAGTGGGTAAAAAGCAGTATTGCAAAGAGCAGAGTGATGTGCTTTCATGCTTCCCATATGAGTATGTCAGATATTGTTATATATCTGACCTTGGTAAGCATTCTTAATATTAATTATGAATATTGTGGCACCATAAAGAGTAAACAAATTATTGGAGCATAATAATTAGAATGGGCATTTCCCCTAAATTTTAGAACTCAGTTTCGATAGTTATTAACTATTGTAAAGGTAAAGGTAAAGGACCCCTGACGGTTAAGTCCAGTCATGAACGACTGTGGGGTTGTGGCGCTCATCTCACTTTCAGGCCGAAGAAGCCGGCGTTTGTCCACAGACAGCTTCCCAGGTCATGTGGCCAGCAGAACTAAACCGCTTCCGGCGCAACAGGACACCATGACGGAAGCCAGAGCATACGGAAGTGCCATTTACCTTCCTGCCACAGCAGTACCTATTTATCTACTTACACTAGTGTGCTTTCGAACTGCTAGGTTGGCAGGAGCTGTACAAGCAGATGCCACTGTAGGAAGCTTCCAAGCAGGAACTGAGCATAAGAGCACCTCTCCCCAGTTGTGATTTCCAGCAACTGGCACTCATAAAGCATCACTGGTGGCCATCATGGCAAGCAGCCT
The DNA here is from genome assembly GCA_034642415.1 of Podarcis siculus. Lineage (NCBI taxonomy): Eukaryota > Metazoa > Chordata > Lepidosauria > Squamata > Lacertidae > Podarcis > Podarcis siculus. Next base: position 12,276,591 of record JAXCMG010000032.1, read on the forward strand.
TATCCTCCATGAACTTGTCCAGTCCTCTTTTAAAGTCACCCAAGCAGGGCCAGTCCAAGAGAGTCAAACCGAGGTGAATCACAACATGGTGCCCCCACAGCTCCCCTCTGTGGAAGACGGTTGCCGCCTGTCCTGTACAGTACAGTTGTACCACAGAAGAATCCGTTCCGGAAGTCCGTTTGACTTCTAAAGTGCAGCTTCTGATTGGCTACAGGAAGCTCCTGCAGCCAATGGAAAGCCGTGGAAGCCCTATTGGATGTTCGGCTTCCAAAAGAATGTTCGAAAACCGGAACAATCACTTCTTGTTTTCGATCGTTCGGGAGCTGGAACGTTCGACTCCCAAGGTGTTCAGGAGCCGAGGTACAGCTGTACAGGATTGTCCCGTATTTCAATGTAAAATGCTACATCCTGTATTGTGGTTTTTAAAAAATGTTTATTAAAGTTTTCTTGGCTTACAAAGGTATGCACAAGGTCTCTTTTTTCAAGTTACATTTTCCATAGGTCAGTTTCATTTGTTGCAACATTAGGGTTACATTAGGAATAAAAAGGGGGGGAAGAGGTGGAGGGGGGAAAGGCGAGTGGGGTGGGGTGGGGAGGTGATGTTTCTAATTTGCTTAATGTATGTGTGGGGTTTTGCTATTCGCTTGTGTTCCTTTGGTGGTGAGAGAAATTGGGGTTGGCCTAGGGTGCGGCTGCTTGTTTGTGATTGGCTGTGGTGAACTTTGTTTTTTGTGTGCTGAGTGGTTGATAAGAGTTTGTCCTGTATTTCAGGTCCCTCTCTCTCCCAAGTTAGGGATCTTCTCCAAATTCATGTGTTTGAAAGGGTGTGTGAAAGGGTGTGTATTTAAGCTTTGGGTAGCCAAGCACAGACAGATATACAAATGCTTGTGTATGGACAAATTCCAGAGGGGCCATCCTGTGAGGCTACAATAGATTGCAATGGATTGTTTTGAAGTCACTTCATATATATACAGTGGTACCCCTGGATGTGAATGGGATCCGTTCCGGAGCCCCGTTTGCATCCTGAAGCGAACGCAACCCGTGTCTGTGTGTCGCAATTCGCCGATTCTGCACGTGACATCATTATGAGCGTCTGCTCATGCGCAAGCAGTGAAACCTGGAAGTAATGCGTTCTGTTACTTCCGGGTCACCGTGGAGCGCAACCCGAAAATGCTCAATCTGAAGCAACTTCAACCCGAGGTATGACTGTGTATATCTATATCTATCTATCTATCTAATATATATATAGATATATCACTTCTCTCTCATATATTTGTGTTTTATAGATATATACATATAATTAAATTTTCTGTTTTACAGTTTACTCATTTTTACATCCTTAAAATATCAATGACTCCCCTTCTTCTCTTACCATACATATAATAAATCCCATATAATAAATTTACAAAAACTATACTGTTCAGTATTCCATCCACCAGAACTTACTTACATTGTTGAATTTATCTTAACACAGCCAGCGTTTTCAACTGTACACAGCTGTCACTTCAGGACCAGATGAAAAAAAAATATTTGCACCCAACCTGTGCATTATGTCATAACAAAGGTGGCAACCCTAGACTGAAGATCAACATCAGGTACAGAGGGCTAGCAGAAATCAATAATCATCTGCATTAGGTTTTGCCACCCTTGTTTCTTTTGCTGCCTGAGGCAGTTGCCTCACCTTCCCCAATGGGAGGACCGGCCCTCACTGCCTCCGGTTCTGAGCGTCCCTGCCTAATCGCGCGGCCACCCTCCTGTCCCCGCCCACCGCGCGGCAGCCCGGCCAATCGCCTTTCAATCTAGCGCAACGTTGGGGGGGGAAGGGAGGGAGTGGGCGGGGTCAGCCTCTGCCCCGCCCCCGCGGCGCGAACGCTCTTCCCGCCCGACGGCGGTTTGTACGGGACAAAAAACTATGCGCGGGATTCGACTGGGACCGTTCGCGCCCCTTTTTGGCCTGAGGCGATGAAGAGAGAGCGGGCGGAGGGGCCCTTCTAAGCCCCGCCCCTCGCTCGTTTGGCTCTTCTCGCCCTCCCCCGCCCCCCCTCACGTTCCCTCTTTAAATCCGTCGCCGGCGCATGCGCGGCGGAGTCCGCCGCGATGGAGGAGCTCCTGGGGCAGGTGGCGCTTCGCTTCTCCCGCCTGCCCATGTTCCCTTTCTTCGACCTGGCGCATTACGCGGCCTCCGTCCTGTCGCTGAAGGAGCAGCCGGGTGAGTGAGGGGGAAGGCGGGCGGGCAGCGGGGATGGCGGCGCCGGAGGAGCCCGGCCGCGCGTCTGACCGTGCCTCCTGGGCATGTGCAGAGTGCCTTCCTTTGTGGACGAGCGCGGTTAGCTGCGAGGCGAGGGCTTTTCTCTTTTTTAATTGTATGCTGCATGCCCGCACGTTTTATAAAGAAACACAAACACCCCTGTTTTCAATTTTTTGGCGAGGAGGGAGATTGGCTTGTTGCTGGGAATAACGAAATTAAGCATTTTTTTTCTTTTTCTATATTATATTTTCTGTTTTACATTTTAGAATGTTCATTTAAATAACCTTAAAAAATCAATGACTTCCCTTCTTCTCTTTCCATGGTTCATTTTGCATACCATAAATCCACGCATATTTTACATAAAGTAAACTATTCCATTATTACATCCATCAAAACTTGTTACTTTTGCCTGCTGCGTAGCTGCCTAGAGTGGCTGGCGAAACCCAGCCACATGTGTGAGGGATAAATAATAAAGTTATTATTATTAGTTTATGAAATTTGAATCCATACGATTTGGTGACAGGCGCATGCATGGTTCGTTGGATGGCTTTGACAGGTAGCCGGATTAGGTAAATTCATGGAGGATATAAGTCTTATCATTGTATCCTGGAGTTCTGCATCCAGTTCTGGGCACCACAGTTTAAGAAGGGACGTTATGCAGAGGAAGGCGACTAAAGACATAGGAGCCGACTCCTAGGGGCAAAGGAGTCTTCAGTCCCCGCATAAAATATTTGAGTTAATGGGCATTGCCATTCATATAGTGTATGTGTGCAACACCATGAGATCAATTATGTGGGATGGGTCTTACCTGGCTCACCCAATGTTTCAATATTGGCACCCAGTGGACCAAGATGATAGAGGGTCTAGAAACCAAGCCTTATGAGGAACGGTTCAGGTAGCTGGGCATGTTTAGCCTGGTAAAAAGGAGACATGATAGCCACCTCCAGATAGCTAAAGGGCTGTCACATGGAGGATAGCGCAGGCTTGTATTCTCCAGCTCTGGAGGGTAGGACCTGAACCAATGGATTTAAGTGACAAGGAAGAAGATTCCGACTAAATATTAGGAAGAACTTTCTGACAGCAAGAGCTGTTCGACAGTGGAATAGTCAGTCTCCCTTGGAAGTTGATGGACTTTCCTTCATTTGAGGTTTTTAAGCAGAGGTTGGTTTGGCCGTCTGTCTTGGATGCTTTAGCTGAAATTCCAGCACTACGGGGGTTGGGCTAGATGACCCTTGGGTCCCTTCCAGCTCTACAACTCTATGATTCTGTCAGTGACTGTTAGCTGTGTTTGTTGTATGGAAGTCCATACTCAAAGCTAATACACAACAATGCCTGTTTCTAAAGAGCAGCTGTTGCCTTCATCTCCTGCCTGTGTGCTTCCCATAGACGTCTGGTTGGTCACTGTGAGAAAGAGGATGCTGGACCTGATAGGCCTTTGGTGTGATCCGGCAGGACTTTTGTTCTAACTGGAAGTAACAACAGTGCTTCTGATCATGTGCAGAGTTACTTTCCCCCCTTGCACCAAGGGTGGGGAACCTGTGACCCTCCAGGTGTTGGAAGTTGGGGCTCCCAGCCTCCATCATCTGCAACTGTTGGTCATACCGGCTGGGGCTGGTGGGAGTTGTAGTCAAAGACCTGGAGGGCACCAGTTTGAGGAATGGTACCCTGCACTTTGAGACTAAAATTAGCTCATGTATCAAGAACAGCTGTTGCCAGAGGTTAAATTTGTGGCTAGGTTCAGACTGTCCTAAAAGCTTTTATTTATTTAGCATTAGCAGGTTCTCAGAGTGGCTTACAAAAGTTAAAAATAAAACCAATGGGAACAAGGACATTGAAATACCACAATTTAAAAGCAGCTGGCAGAATTAAAGCAAATGCCAAGCCGCACACACACAAAAACATCCAGGGTTTTTAAAAAGGCTGGCAAAAGCCTGTTGCTGAAATGACACAAATACGTCTGGCTTAGTGCTTTGGCATAAAAGCAATATGCAGAGTGGATTTGGAGTGTGTATGGAGCAGATTTGACTAACATCACATATCAATGAATGGATTAAAGTGATGACTCTTATTTTGTTATGCTGTGCTTTCTTTAATGAAATTCCAGGTAGCACTTGTTGGTTGTCTGGTAATCTGTTCAGGTACTGACCTGTCCAGACCTGCTTGGCTTCAGCTAGGTTGTTGCTGCATCATGTGGCATTAGGGTCTGAACTGCTTCAGGGCACAACTCTGTAGTGCAAGGATGGGGAATCTGTAGCTCTCCAGGTGTTGGGCTACAACTCCCACCATTTCTGGTTGGGGCTGATGGGAACTGGAGTCCCACAAGAACTGGAAGCCTGCAAGTTCTCCAACCATGCACTGTAGAGTCTCACGATGTCTGCCATGGACCATTTCAGAACCTTTAAGAGGGTTTGAAATCTCTCTTCAGAAATTAAAAACTGGGTCTATACTGGGGATAGCTGAGCATGTCACACACACCCCAGTCTTCTCCTTGGCCCATAATAACCCTCACGATTATATACAATCATGGTTGTGTACTTGTATACAAAAAGATCCCTTTCCACGACACTCTCTGTTACTGCTGTTTTCATCTTGGGCAACTGTTCACCATGGCCTTGACTCTCAACAAGTACTATTGAGGCACCTCAGCCTCAAACAGGTGTGTTTAGGCAGACAAAAGGAAGTACTATGTGACTTTGCTTTGGTAGTGTTGAAAATGCACCGCATTCGCCTGCATTTTGCAGGAGTGGAACTGCTATAGGCAAATTCTGAATGGGGGAAACAGTGAAAGCGATATGCTTCTATGGTATAGGCACACTTACGTGCGGCTTCTCTGCTCAGAATCCTTCAGCTGCTTTCTCTCATTTTGAAAAAGACAGAGCTGTGTGTGACATGAAGTTGGCCCCTTAGCAACCTTATCTTCACCACTTGGCCGGAGCACACACTGCATGCCTTCATGGTGTCTCATCATTAGTGGGGTAAACCCAACTGACAAGACCATGTTCAGACTGATGATACAAAACACTAAATTTAGTTCATCATTCTACCCACAATATAGCTATAAATGGCAACTTTAAATGGCAACTCATTGAAGCAGCATAACAGTATAGTAACAACATGCCCATGCTATAATCATTAACTTGAATTTCTGGACCCACAAATAATGTGCAGTGTTCCTTTCCTCTGAAGAAAAACAAATTTATGCCTTGGACTCCAGGGATGTATTTGCAGCACAGTCTTACACTGGCTTTTACATGTTGCTGCTTCCTCAAAGAATCCTGGGGATCAAAGCTGGCACCAGACTTCAGAGAGACCTGGGAATGGTGCTAATGATAACCCCCGCCCAAAAAAACCACACCAGGTCATGGCCCAGTTCTGCTTGTGGTGAAAATGGCATAGTTGCTGTTGCACCACCGCTGCTTTGGTGGCAGTGCTGCCCTCCACCGGGTGCCTGGACATGCTGCAGTGATGAATGGTGGTGGTGCTTTTGAATGGGAGCTAAGCTCAGTTCTCATCCATGGTGAACATCTGCCATCTTAAGTTACCCCAATGCAATGCTTGGCTCATAGATCTAGTTGGGCAAGGCTGGTATAAAGAAGGGATGTACCATAAGAGGAGGGACGTGGGTGGTGCTGTGGGTTAAACCACAGAGCCTAGGACTTGCCGATCAGAAGGTCAGCGGTTTGAATCCCCATGACGGGGTGAGCTCCCGTTGCTCGGTCCCTGCTCCTGCCAACCTAGCAGTTCGAAAGCACGTCAAAGTGCAAGTAGATAAATAGGTACCGCTCCGGCGGGAAGGTAAACGGTGTTTCTGTGCGCTGCTCTGGTTTGCCAGAAGCGGCTTAGTCATGCTGGCCACATGACTCGGAAGCTGTACGCCGGCTCCCTCGACCAATAAAGCGAGATGAGCGCCACAACCCCAGAGTCAGCCACGACTGGACCTAATGGTCAGGGGTCCCTTTACCTTTATCTACCATAAGAGGCATAGGGGCCAGGGAGGAACACCAAAAGCTGAAGGGGACCGGAGACTCAGGCCAGCTCGGCAGGACTTCCCAGCTAAAAGTGGCAGACCAGAGGACCAGATGCAGAAGGAGCTGGAAGCACAGGTGGTGATGCTCACTTGACCCCTTTGGAACAGGATAGCCTATGGCTTAATGATGCAGCAGCATCTCAACCATGAACTGAGCATAGGAGGAGGAGCAGGGAGAAGTTATCATTGCTTTCACCTGTATAATTTTGGACATTAAGGCATCATTCTGGAAGTCTTGAGTTTCCTGGTCTCTCTGGGAAGGTGAAGTCTTCACTTGTTGCTGTTCTTGCTTGGAGAGAAACCCTGCAACTAATCCACTAGCCCTTGTTCCTCTGAAACTGGAGCATCTTCCTGATATATATCAAAACATCTTTCTCAATGCCTGATTTTATTTTATTTTATTGGGGTGGCGGAAATTAGACTTATGAAATATGTGCCTGTCTTCTGACCTCACAAATCCTTGTAAATATATTCTTGTGAATAGGGCATTTGGACTTAATATCTTGTGCTCCAGACTTGTAATTAGGTAAATCTGATAGTTCATCCAGATAATTATATCCCTTGTCAAGCACACAATTAAGCTTAATTAACTGCAGCTTTAATGCTAGAAGGAATATTGATGGGTTCTCAGCACTAATATTCATTGTGACATGTGACATGCAGTGCAGATATTAAAGCATGGCAATTTATATTTGGATATTACTGATACACACTATGTTTAATTTGGCTTAACAAAAGTAATTCCAAAGAATTAAGTTGCATGTGCACCCACTAACTGGATCCTCATTTTTTGGTATGAATTAAAGGCAGTTTAAAGGAAAGGTAATTAGTGGCTACATCTAATTACTTGTGGATTACTGAAAGCAAATCACTTGATCATTTCTGTTTTCTCCCATTAAAATTTGCTTTTGTACATAATACCAGTTTCTTAACTTGCCTGCTTTCTTTCTTGTGCTCATACTATTGTAAAGAAAGCAAGTTTTTTAAAAAATTGAAATAGTATTGCATTTGCAGTAGTAGAATGTTTTGTAGAAAGTTGGAGCTGAGTTGGTCCTTTTGAATGAAGCCTTGCACCTGTTCTGGTGCTATGATGGTTGCATTCGGTGCTGTTATTACTTGGACCATTGTAAATGTATCTTCTTTTTTCGACATTCACGTAGTAGCTGATTGCTGAGGGTTCTGTATGCTTTGCACAGTATTTCATCATGCTCGATAAAGTACATATCGAATAGTTGCAGGTAGGTAGCCGTGTTGGTCTGCCGTAGTCAAAACAAAATAAAACAATTCTTTAATATAAAAGAAGTGTGCATGCACACGAAAGCTCATACCAATAACAAACTTAGTTGGTCTCTAAGATGCTACTGGAAGGATTTTTTTAATTTTACATATTGAATGTGGACCAATCTTGGAACAACCTTGCAAACAAAGTTAATAACAGCTTTTTTGCTAGTTGACTGCAAAGACCCCCTGTACCGGCCATTTGTGGCCTAAAAGAAGGCAGGGGGTGGAAAACCTTTTCTGCGTTGTGGCCTGGAGTCGGTCCTTCATGCCACAAACAATCAAACAAAAGTCTTCTTATAAGGTTGGCTTAGAACCCAACAAAGAGGCCAGTTAAGGAGAAATCTTAAATGGCATCAATGGGGTTGACAGTGCAATTTTAAGTATGTTTACTCAGAAGTAAACTCTAAGTTCAGTGGGATTTGCTCTCTCAAAGTGTTTTTAGGATTTTGACGTTAGACAGTTTATTCTGTATGCTTTAGCTCTGGGTGGGCAATGGGTTTATTGGCTTGGATCCAAAGGTGAATGATCAGGCCCTTTTGCTTTTGCAAGGCATCCCCAACCACATTCTTCTCATTTCCTTGTCCTGTCTCAGAGACCCCTGTGCTCCAACTCTTGTTCTTTCAAAGAGTCACTTGATCCTTAGGGTCATCTTTAGGAAGTTTTGGGCGTGTTATATCAGGAAAGACAATGACCCTTCACTCGTGATGCCATTTCAAATACTTTGGGCAGCACCCAACTTTATTCACTTTATTCAGAAATACACTGAACTAAATAAAGATCCACTTATTTCAATGGGTTTGCCCAGAGTGTGGCTAACGTTGGAGATCACACTTTATATACTGTTTTCATAAATAATGCTTAAACCCATTTTGGTATTTCTTGGGTGTGTGAAGCAAACTAATGAACTACATTGATAGGAACAGTGGTCCCCAAACTTGCACCCCACTGGATGACCTGAAAATTGTTGAGGGTGGTGCTGACCTGTGATCAGGTTTTTGCTCTTTCTGTAGGTGAGACGTTTGAACTACTTATACTTTGTCTTTTCTACTGTTCCAGGAGCAGTTGACGTATCATACCGCAGCCCAATTGCATGCTGGTTTAGCGCAATGCTTTACTGTTTTGGTGGCTCCATCTTATCTTCGCTGATGCTTGCAGAACCTCCAGTTGGATTTCTTGCCAACACCACAAATGTCTTACTTGCCTCGTCAGTCTGGTAAGCAGCTTTTACGATGAAGGATGTTGCCTAAAACTTAAATATGTGCTCAAAGTCATGGAATGCAGCTTCAGAGTTTTAGAGCTGCCATCCGAGTCAAAGAATCTAGGTCAGTTAATTGTGTGAGTTTTAATAGATTAAATCTGCATAGTTTTGCATATGAATGAATAAATAAAAATATTCAGGGCCCAAGAGAATTGGGTGTCTGCAATTGACGGTTTTAAAATATGCTTTTTAATACAAGTTGTTGTCTGGGCACCTCATTGAAAAAGGTTTTTATTCAATTTAATCAATTAGTTAACACAGTGTTGCACCTGTAATTAGAAACTGTTCAAATGCTAAAAACTGGGTGTTTATATAGACATGCATAAAAAGGGCAATTGGTGCACTTGACACAATATGTACATATAGTTATTTTGGTTCATGGTGTAGCTTGGGGAAGGTGAATAATCTGCAGGTTTTCCTATAGAGTGTGCTGTTCACAGTCCTGACTGGCTGATCCCTGTGAAGTCAAGAACCCTCTTCTCTTGTGTGTGTCCCCGCCCCCATGCTGTTTTACATGGTTTTTATTTTTAACCAATGAGCACTGGGTGTATGTTAGATTGACTAAAATAAAACATTGCAATAAAGAAAAAAAACTTTTAAAGGCAATAATACATCCTGACTCAATTGTGAGGTTAGACCTGTTACTTCAGAACACTGGCAGGTACGTCTGTCTTTCAGGAGGAAATGGGGCTTGCCCTGCTCAGAGTAAAAGTGAGCAGTTACTGTTTTCAGGTTCATTTTGAATGCCGCCATCGATGCCTTTCTCACAAAGGCTGCAGTCTTAGTTACTTACCTGAAACTCAGTGGGCCTCGGCTTCTAGTAAGTATAGATCAGATTGGGCTGCTTACCTTGGTATCTTGCTGCGTAAATGGAAGCCAGTTATTCAGTTTACCGCATTAAGATTTGCATTTTCGTGACTATTAGAGCCACCTTTCCTCCAGGGAGCTCAAGGTGACATATATAGTTCTCCTCCTACCCCTTTTATCCTCGCAACAACCCTGTGAAGTAGGTTCACCTGGGGAATTGACCCCTGGTCTTCCAAGTCCTAGTCCAGTACAGTACTCTGAACACTACACTTCTAGTCTTTCAGAACATTGGAGTTAGGAGAAAGGCAGAAAATTGGTACGTGCAAACTAGTAATTGCTGTGAGCTAGATTTGTCCTCCATGTGAATTTCCAACTAGCTGTGAGGCCCAGTAATAGGACTTAGCAGTGTTCGTAACTGGCACAGAACAGTATCTTTTTATGCGTGCATAAAGTACATGTTGTTCCTTTTCGGACTTTTTCCTAATTAGTGAAGCTCATTAACAGTTGGGGTTGAATTTATGAATCTTAGCCCTTCTTTAGCTGCTGTGACACTAGCTGTGGAATGGATGCAACTCTCTTCCACTGTCTCTTAACCCACATTTGGATGGGGTGGGGTGAATGCTTGTGGGGTCTTTTTTGGGGGGGTTGGGAGTTTTTCCTTCACACTAGTAGTTTCTCAGTTTAAGCAGTACTAACATCATCTTATTAGAAGTTCATCGGTATGAGAATGTGCTTTGATTTAGGTCGCCATTAATCAGAATAATTGGGTCTCCTGGCCTGAAAAACAAAGCATGCATTTTCTGGCTCAGACCCTAACTTTTCTTCCGTAAACAGAACAGAGTTGGTGTTCATGGAATGGCCTTTTGCTTCACTCTGCAGCCTGCTGCACCCTGCCGCCCCAAAACCCCTGTCCCTATAAGTTGGGAGGTCCTGTTGATGCATCAGGTAGTTGGGCGGCAGTGTAACCCCTCCTCAGGATTCAAGTCCATGTGTTATACCGTCATCCTATACTCGTCCTAGAATCCAAAAATCTCATTATGAGATGCCGTTCTGAGCCGTATCCATTGCTTGGCATAGGAAGAAGCTATAGGGAGGTATAGTCGAAGCTGCTATTCAATAACCACAGACTTAAACGGTGCCTTATTAAAATTAACTGATTGATTGATAAAACACTCCAGTTATTCAGGCAAATTAAGGCCAAGGAAAAAATAACTTCATTGCCTTGTTTCTTGCTATCACACTTAAAGGATTCCACCATCCTTAATAGGATAGCTTGAATGTATATTCATGCATCATCATCTCTACTTTAAGGTGCATCTGTTAGGATAAGAAGCACTTTTCCTAAAGAGTTTAGGGAAGCTGGGTTTCCACCCACCCCTGGCAAAAAAAACCCCTGCCTGCTTTGCTGGTGTATTTGGGATGTACAACATACTGATTTTGTGTTATATACATCATGAGGAACTCCTGTTTTTTCTTACATATAGATTATACCCATGCGGAAAAACAGTGGGGTTTTGTGGGGCCCCCAGCAGTTGTTTCTGGGCCCCCATCAGGACCCCAAGCTGAGTGCTAGCCACCTCTGGTGCAAGGGATTCTATATGACCTTGGTTAATAACACTGCTATCATTATTAAAAGTAAGCATGGCAAATGCACTATCAGGGTCTTGTTTTCTGCAGTTGAATCTTTTAATATATCTGAGAAGTAGGTGTTTAAACCTTTCCCCTCTCATCCTCTGAAAATGCTTCACAAGGAATTGGATTGGAGAAGGTGCAGCCCCTTGATGTGTGAAGTGGTGTGTGGATGCTTCCTTCAAAATAGAAGGAAAGTTCTGAAGATTGCTGTCAGATGCATCACAGAACAAACCAAGAACCCAAGTGACAAGTGTGAAATGCTTTGTTTTCACTCATTTACATGTTGAAGTATGAGCCCTATTGACTTCAGCAGCTGACCATTTAGGAATGTTGTTATTGCATATAAAAAATACAGCCGACTTTAGAATTGTGTAGAATGCTGCCTCCATGCTGCATAAAATCTGAAATGAAACTTTCCCCCTTCACTGGGGAAAAAAAATCCATCAATAAGAGACTGGCAAATTAAATTTTGTGAATATATAGTTCTGGCAAGACTTACGGCAGTGATAAGAGGACAATCAGATAAAAAACTGATCGAAGAGTGGGATTGTGTAAAGGAGTACATGAAAAACATTGTTCTGGCATAAACATATCGATATGCAATGAATGAAGTTTAAAGACAGGGAGAAGTTGGGTATAAGAGGTATAAAGGCAAAATATTATTGATAACACAACAATTAAAATAAAAGAGAAAGAAGGAAGTCATACACAGGTGGAGGGAAGTCAAGATTTGTGTACTTTTGTTTGTGTTTTTTTTTTGTTGTATTTTAGGTTGATATCTTTTTTCGTTTGCTGTTTCTCTTATTTTTTATGTTACCTTGATGTTTTCTATTCTGTTTGTTTCGTGTTTTTGTTATTGTAGCTAGCAATAAAAAATAAAAGAACCTTTTCCCCTTCACTGAACAAGCCAAGCTAATAGAGATTCTGTTATGGCTGTCAACTAGTGACATCTACTGGCATCTATTGGAAACATCTCCCGGCATTCTACAAGAGCCAGTCTTATTTATTATAAATGCCTGATTTGAATACTATATACTATTTCCTCCTCTGACTAGGACATAATGAAGAATCTGCTGTTCTTCCTATACAGCAGAGGCAATTATGCACATGCATTGCTATGACTTTGCGTGAAAGGAATGTGCCTCTATTGTGAAGGCCCAGAAGAAAACTGGAAAAACAAAAGCTGGCTGTTCCCCTCCAATTCTTCTTCTTGTGTCCCCTCTCCCTTGGAAAAAAAAAAGGGATTTCACAGGTGTACGGTAATGAGCAAATATTGTGTAATACCACTTCTCTAATGAGATCAAAATCACCACTGAGCAGTCTCCTAATTTATTATAGACCCCTGGCCAGCGACTAGTTTTACAAGCAAATTTGAGAGAGGATGGAGAGCGGCGGTTCAGACTACCCTGTGTGGTTCGCCAGACTGCGCTGTCAAACAGACCCACAGAGAAACAACTTCTTCCACCTGCTCCTATCCGAGTTAAACACTCAGATATTTGAGCCTAGGTGCCAAATGGCTCCTTAAATGTCAAGTTGCCATTTTTCAGTACATCTTTTTGGTTCCTGAAATACGTTCTGATTGTGCAGATAAAATATAATGGGTAAAATTCTGCAGGATGTGTTGCTCGTGTGTAGAAACAGGCAAGATCCAAGGATCTTCAGGCATGCACCTCCAGGTGGTGGAGACATTAGGCGCCATTCTGGCACCCGGGCATCTTCACCTGGCTGCAAATGGCCAATAGCCAGGTGCAAAGTACAGAATTTCAAACAGTACCCACTGGTGTTTCCTAGGAGGGCAGGTCTGGCATTGCAAATTCCTGTTGAAGACTTTTGCATTAGGGTGCTAGGGAAAGATCTGCTTCATAAGCAAAGATAATTTGACCTGTCTGGGGGAAAAAATACCCATCTTGTGCAATGTTTCCAAATGTAAGTTTATTTTTTAAAAAAGATTTTCACCCAGTGCACCTGCTGGAGGTTAGGGAGAGTCTATTGTGTTAAGACAACTCACATGCCAAATTGAAGCCCTGTGTATTATTATTATTAAATATAGATGTTAAGAAACGTATGCAGATTCTGAGAAGGGGAAAAGCAAGGTCCATATAGTGAAGTCACAACTGTTGGCTTGCAATAATAAAGCATATCTGTGCGGATTGAAGACGGCAGAGATGCTAGGCCCTCTGAGCTTCCATTGGCACACGAGCAGGCATCTAAGGAAGGCTTATTCCTTTGGCATGCCGATGGAGAGAGATGGGAGAAGGCTGGTGAAACCTGATGAAGAGATCTCCTCTGATCCTGACAGTAAACCAGCAGCATCTCTGTTCACTCTGTGTCAGCCGACGTGCTTGATTTTCAATCAAATTTGGCAGTGGGAGGGAGATGGTAATGAAAATGATGTCTCTTTGTTAAAGGAGCCTGTAGAGGCAGAGGCAAAAGGGGAGAGCAATAGATGATTAGGAGGAAGCGAGTAAAATGCTGCCTACCAGGCCTTTATTTATAATTGTTCAACCTTTGTGCTGGGGTGGAACAGTGAGGGAATATATATATCTTTCAATAAGTGAATGGGAGGGAAAGATTGTTCAGAGCTAGACAAAATGCTCATGTAATTGCGCCTGCTCCTATAGGTATGTGGAGAGAGTTACTCATGCAATTGCAGCATTGGTGAATGCATGTTTCGGGCTCCTAGCCTATTTTCCCCAAATTTGGGGGCTTTAGGAAAATGCTGCATTTGTACATTAGAAGTGTAATATTAAGGGGATACGTGTGGACTAGACACAATGGATGTGACTTTTTTTAATGCTCTATACTTCTTTAAAATGCCGGATCTTGATATACCACAAAGAATGAGGTGTTGGGTTTTGTGTTTTTTTAACAGCAGTTGTGTGTGTTTGTTTTTAACCAAAGAGCAGGGAAGGAGCCACGTGCCCACAATTTCAGCAGCACGCTGAAATATTTAATATTTAAACCATAGCTTAGTTTTAAGTATGGTTTAATACTACAGCGATGACTTCTTAACATCTAGCTTTTTTTAAAAAAAGCCTTTATCAGTTTGTTTCATTTTGTCAGCATGCTTCCATTGCAAACATTGTGAAGTAGCTAAGGTTCAAACTTTTTCCCCAATTCTTTAGGTATCTTGTATTTTATTGTCCGCGTGATCTAGCCTACCGCTGTTTCTGTTTTCTACCTATACGACTGCTGCTTGCAGGGATGAAGGAAGTGACTAGAACGTGGAAAATAACTGGCGGGATTGCACATGCACATCAGCACTACAAAAATGTCTGGTCAATCATGATAGTAGTTGGCTGGGCCAGAGGTAATGTATAAAAAATAATATATATATATTAAAAAATATTTCAAATTTTAAGGGGGAATCTCAAGGGCAGTGGTTGCTAATTTGGGGGGGGCATGGGCTGCACTGACACATAGTGAACCCTCTGTAAAATAAATCAGTATGGCCAATTATTATTATTTTAAAGGACACTGGGGCGGCTCACAAAAATCATGGGCATTTCAGGTGACATTTTGGGGGCACGAGAATGGGTGTGTGCAGACTGTATATGGGTTGTGTGGATTAGGCACCACTGTTCTATGAAATGGTATTGCATTCCACTCTTAGAAGAGAAACCAATTTAAATCCATCCTGTTAATGTGTTCTTCCCCCTCGCTCCCCCCTCCCTCTCACCACTGCCACCCCCTTCTTGGCTGCTCCTTAGAGCCATGAAGCTCAACTCTGCTCAAGTTTAGTTCCATCCTCCAGAGGAAAAGAACTCATGCCTAAGGTTTCAGCCTTCTTCACATGTTGCTGTTTATGTGGCCTCTGAAAAAGATGTCCCTAGTTTAGCCTTCAGTTTTACTGACAAAGGCTGTTCTTGGATGAGAGCCGCTTATAGGTGCTCTCATTTTACTACGGAATTCCACCTCTGCCAGGTATAACAGTAGCAGGGGCATTTATAGTTCTACGTCAGTTCTGATAGGTTTGTTTAAAGCTCAAATTATAAGGCAGCAATCCATAGGTAGGAGATGGGGAGGTCAGCACAGTGGACGTGATGGCAGGGGAGTGTTTTTGTGCTTTTTCATCCTTTTTAAAAAATGTAAACATTGGAATTGGTGGAAAAGGAATATACTGCAGTAGCTCCAGTTTGGTTTAGTTACATATAACTAAACTGCTAGCTTTCACATCCTCTTCCATATGTGTGCTGCAAAAGGCTCTTTTGGTGAGAGCTGACAAGTGATGGGTGCTTCAAAAAAGGTTCAAGAGTTGCAGTCATGGTGTTTAAAAACAGAACACTGGTTTGTCCCTCCTCTGCCAGGTCCCAGTAGGCTAGTCAAATGTTTTTTTGTAGACTAATAACTTTTGTGAGACTTTTATAGGGCTGGACTACTACTTCCATGAGTTTGGTGTCTTCTGGAGTAGTCACAGAGAAGAGTGGAAGTCATTCTATGAGCCCTTAATGGCCGCATAATCTCTGTGTTGCTATTGCTTTGTAAGCAAGAAGAGATTTTGTGCTTAACTTCAGTAAAATATAGGAATCTCTCTCTCTTGAAGCTTTTTTTTCCTAAATGGACAATCACAAATTCTAAGGTCCAGCATACCAGGCGATGTTGGCTGCTGTCACCATTATTATTATTATTATTATTATTATTATTATTTATTAAGCTTTGACAAAATCTAAGATCCTTGCTGAATTAATCCCCCCCCTGAAATATTAGGTGCTTGCCCCTGATTATAGGATGCTTTCAAATGAGTCTCAAATTGAGGATGCAGTTTCAAAAACGGTGAAGTAGGTCATTCCATTTGTGCCTATAACTTGAGGGCCATATCCTGCTCATTTTAGAAAGGGACGTGAGCAGCTTTGCAGTTGTCCTGGCTGGAAGCAGAATTGAGTGTCGTCAGATCTTCTGGAACCAATTTTATGCATGTAATAATTTCTTGTTGAATTGCAGGAGCTGGGGGCGGCCTAATATCTAACTTTGAGCAGTTAGTGAGAGGTGTGTGGAAGCCAGAAACTAATGAACTGCTGAAGATGTCCTAGTAAGTCAATGAAAAGCATGTAACAATTGGCACAGTCCTGGGAATGTTCTTTCTTTGTATTGAAAGTAGCACTGTATGAGTAGCTCTTCAGTAACATAACTCTTCTATAATAAATTAGTGCGCTTCAAACTTTCTGCCTGGAGGGAGAACTGTCCGTGCCAGTTTGCTGCTGAGAAACCCCAAAATATCTGCTACCAAACTGTCGCATGTTGTAGTATTGGTTTCTAGAAAACCTATTAGTTTTGCTCTATATGAATTGGGTAAAAAGATAAAGGTAAAGGACCCCTGACAGCTGAGTCCAGTCGCGAACGACTCTGGGGTTGCGGCGCTCATTTCGCTTTACTGGCCGAGGGAGCTGACATTTGTCCGCAGACAGTTTTTCCGGGTCATGTGGCCAGCATGACTAAGCCACTTTTGGCGAAACCAGAGCAGCGCACGGAAACACTGTTTACCTTCCCGCCGGAG
>JAXCMG010000032.1:12293737-12341562 GCA_034642415.1 Podarcis siculus
TTCAGAAGAGGTCCAGGACCTCTTCTGAAGGCGGGCGGGCGGCAAAAGTCTTTGTCCCCCCTGCCTTCCTTCCCAGGGGGGCGAAAGTCTTTGCTCCCCCGGGACGGCAGCATTTTAAAATCACCCCGGACAGCGGAGGACTTCTCCGCTGTCCGGGGCGATTTAAAAGCCCCTGGGAAGGCAGACAGGGGGGACAAAGACTATACATGCCTACTCGGGGCATGAAGTCAATATATCCTTTTCCTGTCCCACCTACTGAGGCAAGGAATTACCGGGTGTGTGGGAATAGGGCAGGCAAACTGAACCTTAACAGCAGGGATAACCTCGTGTGATTTGTTAGGTAAGGGAAATAGTATTAGCCACTCATCTGGTTGAAAAATAAAAGTTAAAACTCTGCTCTTAAGGACTAAACTCTGCCGAGAGCTAAACCTGTTTACCACCCCAATCCTGACACTGAATTGTCTACATCACGGGTAGGGAACCTGTGACCCTTGTTGGACTTTAGTCTCCCACCAGCGTCACTCAGCATGGCTAGTGATCCGGGATGATGGGAGTCGTAGCCGTACACCACCCGGATTTGCGCGTTCCTTATCCCTAGTCATGCGCAGGAGGGAAATCTTGCCAGGGGTCCTTGTAATGTGTGCCACCAGCCCTGCCTTTTGCTGAACGCATCCCCAAAGCACCCTGCCAGTCATAGTGACGGGCACTTCACCAGTGTCTGACAAAACGTCAGCTTCAAAGCAGTAACTGAAATTAATCGGGAACGAAAAGTTCAGGTTTTGTGGGGATGCGAGAGCCTGCTCCGAAGGCCAGCCGCATTAGTATGCTGTTCAGAGCGTGCCTCTGGCGCACGGGGGAATACTGCTTGAGTTACAGCTTTCAGCTCAGGTTTGCAGAAGCTAAATTGGGAATGTTAAATCACTCCCAATTTAACTTCTGCCATGGGAAGTACAAAAAGAGCTGGAGCAGGCTGTCAGGCCCCAGCCGCTCCTCCAGAGGGGGAAACGAGCTCATGGTGGGCATTTTAAAGTCCCCTTGCCCTTCCTCTCTGACTTCCTGGCAGGGTTTCCTTTGCGGAAGTGATTATTTTGAAAAGACTGCTGCCACTTCTAGTGTGATAAAAGCAGCAGGAGTGCCAAAGCACTTAGGCATCCTGCTTCCAGCCACTATCCTAGGTAATAAAGAATGACAGGAGAGAAACACAGCAACGCAAGCAGAGCTGTTGCCAAAAGTCGGCGTTGTCTTTTCTCCCCCTTGACTCACCCGCTTAGCTTTGTGTGTGTGTGTTTGTGGTATGAGCTGCCTTTTGTTGTTGTTGGGCGTGTGTAGGTGACCTAAATCCTTCAGCTGTGAAGAGAAATGCAATTTTTGTCAGTTTAACATGCCACAGATGTATTTTTTCCTCTCTTAAAGCTATATGCTGGTCAATGCAAGGCAGAGCATTGCATGTTTTGAAGAGAGGAAACTTGAAGCTCACAAAAGGAGAAATGTTTCTCAGGAGCTCCTCTTGCGACAATATCACTGAGTTGAGAACTTCAGGATTTTAAAAAGGGCTGTACATAGATTGATATTTTCTATTACTGCACAGTGCATTTTAGTTCTGGACTATACATTGCTCCTAAGGAGAATTTAGGAACTCCTAAGGTACCAGCTGCTGCCCACCTAGCTGTTCAAAACCACGTCAAGTGCAAGTAGATAAATAAGTACTGCTCTGGTGGGAAGGTAAATGGCGTTTCTGTGCGCTGCTCTGGTTCACCAGAAGCAGCTTAGTCATACTGGCCACATGACCCGGAAGCTGTCTGCGGACAAACTCCTGCTCCTTTGGCCTTTAGAGAGAGATCAGTGCACAACCCCAGAGTCGTCCACGACTGAACCTAACGGTCAGGGGTACCTTTATCTTTAAGGTTCCTAAGGTGGGGAACTTGTTTTTCAGCCAGAGGGTGGCATTCCTTCATGTGAAACCTCACCGGCGGACTGCCTGCAAATGCTGAGCAGGGCCAGAGGCAAATGTGGCTAGACTAGAGCAGCAACAGATGTGCCTCTTTTGTATGTTTCGGCCACCCAAAAGTCAGAGGTTTTGGCACACACCTCCCACTCCATCCAGGCGAGCAAGAGGCAGTGCCAAAGTTCAGAGACACCTTCCAGCTAGGCAAAGCACTTGAGGGCATGGAGGACAGGCAGTGCAGGGTGTGTCCTGGGAAGAAGAGGCCAGGGAGACCGTAGAAAGGACTAGATAAGATGGATTGGGGGGGATTTCTGCCCCACCCCCGGCGTGAGGTTACCTACCTCTTCTCTAAGCCACAGTTTTGGGAATTTTCGAAGTGCCTTTAACAAGGGGGCTGCTTCATAGGGTGCTGGCAGAGATCTCCCTGGTGGAAGACAAATGCATGTTAAACAATTACTGTATTTTTTGCTCCGTAAAACACACCTGACCATAGTTTTTAGAGGGGGAAAGCAAGAAAAAAAATACTCTGCGCAGAGCATGTAAGCGGCTCTCGCTTTTCTTGCTTTTAACCCTTCCGTCCCTCCTCCCGCTTCGCTGAGAAGCCAGCAGAGCAAAAGTGATAGCTGCTCAGCGCCTCTTCTGCTGGCTTCCCAGCAAAGCGGAATGAGGGACGAAAGGGAGCCCTTACAGGGGAGCGCTGAGCAGAGCCTGTATGCATCCCAGATGTGACTGCAGGCAGGAGGCTGTGCTCAGTGCTCCCTTTAAAGAGCTGCGCGGAGCTGGCTTTTCCCCGAGGAGAGAGAAGGGCAGCCCATCAGTCCCTTCTCCCAACTTGTGGAAAAGCCCCCACGAGCCGTACACACGCTCCATGCGGCTCTTTAAAGGGAGCACTGAGCAGAGCCTCCCACCTGCATGTGCTCCATAAGACGCACACACATTTCCCCTTACTTTTTAGGAGGGGAAAAATGCACCTTATGGAGCGAAAAATACGGTAGCCCCTTTTATGTTCTGCAGAGGGCAGGAGCTTTGTTCTTTTACAATCTCCAGCCATCAACTCACTGGTTGACTTGGGCAAGCTTTTATTCAGTAAGTTTGTCAATGTGGCATGCCTGTCTGCAATGTTGCCATGCTACTTTACAGAGATGGTGTAAGGATTAGAGGGACGAATGTTTGTGAAGTGTTTTGAGCAAAGCGCTCTTATAAAATGTCAAGTGGAAGTAGTGGTAAAGATTCGAGAAAGACAGGTGCATCGCGGTAGAAAACGGAGGAATTCTCATTTCTGTTGTATAAAATCCTGATCTATTTCTTAGCAAGACTAGCAATGTGTTGTTGCAGCGCTTTCAACCCGATGATGGATTTTTTGGCTGGTTAATCATTTGCCCCGTTTCTGCTCAACAAGTCTCATTGAGCTGTGTTACATGTTAAATAAACCTGTGGGTGGAATTCAACATTGCATTATCTGCTTATAAAGACCTTTGAACTCTGGGTCTTGGGATTCTTATCAAGTGCTTCCTCCCATATGAAGCTCTCTGAGGCTTAAGAGCTGTTTTCAAGCCCTGATTTCAAATTCTTGCATGCTTTCAAGTCAGGCTTTCATAAGAAGCAGAAACTGCCTTTCTGTTACTGCTCCAGAGGTTTGGATCACCTGCTTGCAGTCTGTTCTAGAAACCAGGAAGCTTAGTTGGGTCAGAATCGAATGTACACTTCCACAGTTAATGATAAATACATGACTGCTGGCAAATAAGCCACCATAGCCATTAGAGGGCCATGATAATTCGAGTTCCGGGCATTTTAGACTCTTCTACCCATGTACAGTACTATCTGAAACCCAAGAAGCACATTGGTTGCCTGATGTGAAATTATTTTCAACTTTCCTATCCCACTAAGACAACTAGGTTTTGTTGTCTTTTGGGGAGTTTGCCTTTATTTTTCTGCTGCCTGGTTTTCCAGTTTTTATTTTAATATGTTTGATTTTGCATACATTACTTGATGAGAGGGATAGAAACCACACCAGTAATGTATGTATAGTACCTAAACAGGTGATTATAAAAAAGTTACTGAGTTAAAAAAGTTAAAACAACAACTTAATAAAGGGAGTTTACCACACATTCTGAGAAGGGATGGTTATCTTTAATATTTTCCTTTTGTTCTTCATGCACCAAAGCCAAAAGAGCTTTGGAGATTGAACACCCGTGCCCCTAACTTCCAGCCGGTCAATTGACGTTCCTCTTCGCCTGCCAGCTAGCTAAAGCTTCAGCTGTTTCGTTTACTGATTAGAAGTTTTGCAGCCCTATTGGAGAACCCAAATGCCTCTGGGCCGCTGATGGTGGGAGATCTTGACAAATTAATGAAAGCTAACAGCAGTGTTGAGAGATTTACAAACTCTTCTTTGAGGGTGGAGAGGGGAATTGAGAAACGATGCCTGACATGTTTTGTGTCTTTCCCCCCAGCCCTGTGAAAATAAGCTTGATAGGGGCCGTACTCTTCACAATGCAGCACATCTCTTTTCTTCCAGTAGCAAAGCCCAACCTCATGCTGTATTACACCTCCTTCTTGGTAATCACAAAGGTAAGAATTTGGGGACTTCTTGGTGCTTGATGTTGTGCTGACATGAGTCACTTACAGGCCCTCTGAATAAACTTGTGCATGTTTTTGTACTCATGGTTCCAGTAATGCATCTAATGCTTCATATATTAGATTTAATTGTTTTATAATTACATGAAATCGGCACCCCGATCTTAGTCTTCTTTTTTAAAAAAGTTCATTCCTGCATCAACTCTTCTTTCTCCAATAACTAGAAAATTGTGTGGTAACAGTTAAAACAGGGGTGGTGAACTACTGGCCTGTGTGTCTGGTCCAGCTTCCCCAATGCTTGTTGTGACCTCAAGAACCCACAATTTTTGCCAGTGGCAGTGGCGAAAGGCAGCATGTGATGAATGTAGGAACTACCTTCAGGAAAGAGAGAAAGAAAGCGCTGTTGTGAACCAAAGAGGCAGTATCAGCAAAACTGCCAGGACAGATCCAAACAGGAAGGAGCTTTCTGATCTGCTATGGTGTTTCCTGGGCACTCGGGGAAACTTTGGAGCAGATCAGAGTGCTCTTTCTGTATCCAGTGTGGTCTGATCCGCTCCGGTTCCTCTTCTCCCAGCAGTTCACTTACTTTCCCTTCCTAGAAAGCAGTTCTCGGATTGAGAGCTGCACTAGCATCAAGAAGACTGTTGGAGCACTGCTTTCCATCCTGCTTAGCTATCTTTGGTAGTGGCAGTATTGAGTCCCATGTGGAGGGATTGCAGCAGGGCACCTCGCAGTAGGGGGGGGAGGCAGTAAATCAGGGGGGAGCAAACAGGCCTGCAATTTGTGGAGGTCCTGGCACACGGTGCTTGCATTGTGGTCTGTGTGGGGTGGCCACACCCACTTTTGCCTTGGCCACGCCCTTTGATGGTTGACCAAGACGAAACGTGTCCCTTGGGCTGTAGAAGGACAATCGCCCCCTCCTGTTTAAAGCATTTGGGGGGGGGGAATCAGTGGTGAAAATTTTGGATGGTGGCGGTAACTAATTAGTCGTACCTTGGTTGCCAAACGCTCTTGGAACTCATACATTTCAGCTCCCAAACGATCGCAAACTGGAAGTGAGTGTTCCAGTTTTTTTTTTTTGGAAGCCAAACGTCTGGCACAGCTTCTGCGGAAGCCGTGTCTTGGTTTTCGAACAGTTCTGGAAGTCGAACGGACTCCCAGAACACATTCTGTTTGAGAACCAAGGTACGACTATAATCTGCATCTGTCTTCTAGAAAGGCCAGAAGAACAGAAAGGAGCCCTCTGGGAATGTTTGGGGGAACTTCACTTTTGAAAACCCGATGAGATATGTACTTAATTTCAAGGACCAGTTCACATGACTACTGCTACCCTCTGCCAACCCTGGTTGTGGTTTCTCATGTCGAGGACCACTGCAGTGCTCATATCCTGTCTAGGTATGCTATTTACTAGCCAACTTAGGATTCCAGTGGCAAGGTCTACTGAGGATTCACTTAAGCTCACGATATTTAGAAATATGCTAGTTTTTCCTATGCCTTCAAAAGCTGCTCTTGGGGGTTACAGGACCCCCAGGTAGATTTTGGAAGCACACGGGAGGCTGGAAGAGGAAGACAAGAACCTGAAAGTCGCACCATGCCAAGCGGGCAGGCATCGCTTAGATGCCACCCTGGGGTTGTATTATTTATCATTGTGCATTTGTTTGCTTGCTTTTAACTAATGCAAACTACCCTGAGCCTGCTAGGTAAAGCAGCAATTTTAAACTTGCAAATGGTCACATTAATTGTTCTGTGTACAGAAGATATCTGCCTAGTTTTAGTTCCATAGAATTGTAGAGTTGGAAAGGATCCCAAGAGGCATCTAGACCAACCCCACTGCAATTCAGGAATATGCAGGTTGCCCATATGGGGATTGAACCCATGGCCTTGTGTCTGTGAAATCAGTAGGAACTTTGCCTTCGCTTCAGCCATGTCAGAATTGCATGCTAGGTGATTCTGAGAGAGAGAGAGAGAGAGAGAGAGAGAGAGAGAGTATTTACTAGTGAAGATATGAATTGAATTACAGTATTAATGTCAGTTTTAAAAAGTATAACTGTGCAATTTTGAGAAGTAGTGTTTGCTTGCATGATCTAGCGAGAAATATGTATTGTGTTTGATACTCTTCCCTTTAACTTGGGTCCTGGTTTGTATCTAAAAATGGGGAAATTATTGGGGAATTAGATTAATTCTTATTTATGGGTTGTTGCTCATGACATCGTGATGTAACGTGTATAAATGCAAGGAATAGCACATCAGGTAGCCCATAACCATTCCTTCTAATTGCGAGCTTGGGTGATCACATGATGGTCTGTTTGGAAGCAAAACAGGACCACCCAAAAGTAAGTGAGTGGTTTCTACCTGGGTATTCCCTAGGTCTGCAGAAGTACGCACACCTGTAAATCTTGTTGGAGAGCTGATGCCACTTGCTGTGCTCCTTGTTTCAGGTAATCATGATGCTGACGGATAATGCTTTCACTCCCTTGGCTCCGTTTGAGAAGGTGCTGTTTGGCCTCCTCTTTGGTCTTCACCCGCCTTGCCCTGAAGCTTGTAACAGCGAGGCCAAAGTCCCTTACAATGGCGCCTCCTCAGACTACGACCACACGACAGCTGGAGAGACGAGCGACAGTGTTAAGAGAAGACACGCCAAGAAAACAGAATAAAAAGCTTAGAATGTGATGTGGGGTGGCCAAACGTGGCTTCTTTGTACATGCCTATAAAAACACGCCATGTTTTTCTTTTTCCTAATAATGTGAAAGGACAATTGTGTATAAGGAAATTCACGTAGCAAATGGCTTCCAGAAGCATAGTGCAAAGTTTCCTGTGCAAACCCCCATTTCAGTGAAGCTCGCTCAGGCTACATTGCCCACGCACTTTCTGCACTATTGACAACTACTATTGCAACTGCCACATGGCTCTATGTAGCCTCTAAAAATGTAATTTTTTGTAAGCTAGAATTCATACTTGGACAAGATGCATCATGTTGGGTTTCTTTCTATCTATTGTGACTTGATAAAAGAAGAGATTATATTGTGATTTTACTTGTATGAAGAATTTTTATTGTGGTCTTAAAATAGTTTTTCTACTTCAGAAAACAAAATACTAACTTTTAAAAAGCTTGATGAAATATTTTCTGGCACCAGTGAAATGTGATTGTCAGAAATGACTATTTATGTTGATTATAACTTATTCGGGAGATGATCCAGCAGACCTGAGCACCTTGAAATCTGATGGGTGAGCTTTAAGCATGAGCATTTCGGACTTGAAAGTGCTTAATTTTTTGGCTGAATTGTGTCCTGGTGTTTTCATTCTTTAATACCGGGGGTTACTCTCCCAATATTTTAATACATGATTTTAATCTAGTTGAGAAATGTGAACATATTTGTGAAAATGTAATATATTCAGTGACTGAAAAGAAGCAGTAATTTCAGTGATCAAATTTAAACCAGTTTAATATTCTAACGATTTTATATATATAACAGTGCTTGAGGGCCAATTTTGTAAGTTTTCACACTTGGCTTGAGTCACAAGCAATCTTGTAGCTTTTTTCACAAAATTTCCATACAGGGTTTTCAAATCTTTGTACGTTTACTCACTGGAACCACTTAGATATTAAATTATTTGTAAGCATGAGCTTCCTTCTTCCTTGATGGGTTTATGTGACAAAGAAACTCAAGTGCTGTGGATTTTCGTTTTGGATTTTTCAAACAATTCCTCTTAATCAGTCAGAGACTCAGTGTGGTAAGAACAGACTCCTCTTCAGTACACACACTCTTTTATTTTTTGAAACAGATATTGCATACTAGACAGGTTTTCCCTATATAATTTGGTATATCAGCCTATCTAATGCTAGCTAGCTGTAGACACAAACTTGCACATTGAACCACGATTCAGATGTTTGCCTGGTACCAAAACACCTGTGTGGTGTTGCCAATCACCTGGCAGGAAATAAAAATAGAAAGGGGCCAACTTCCGGTAGGTGTCCATCCTTTTCCCCAAATCACCTGCCCGGCCAGAATACATGCCTGTATCGCCCTGTTGTACGATTTAACCTCTACTGGATGATAGCCAACTAGGGGCAAATCCACAATATACCTTTAAAGCACATTCAGCGCACATTTAAAACACTTTCCCCAAAGGCTCATGGGAACTGTCGTTCCCCCCCAATAGAGCTACCATTTCCAGCATCCTTAACAAACTACGGTTCCCAGGATTCTTTGGGGGAAGCCATGTGCTTTACATGTGTATTGGATGTGCTATAAAAGTTATCATGTGGATCTGCCTCAGATCATAGAGTAGGCCTACATAAATCAATGGACTTCAGTAACTTTAGGGAAATATTTCATGACATAAACATACGATTTTACAAGTAACTTTACATTGAAAAATAAATTCAGGAAGGCTTTTTTTAAAGGTTTAATTTCCCCGCCCTTTAAAAATGTAAAGCTAAATTTCTCTCTTAAAGTGGTTTTGTTCTGGGAGAGTGTAATTCATTGCCATATAAAGAACGGGTACTGTTGTCTCAAGTACCCATCTACCATTATACTGAAATTCATTAGGGGTAGAGCAGCTGAAAAGTACTTGAGACAAACACCAGCAGGCAAGTGCGCTTCCAACCTTTTTGTGCCAGTAAAATCTCTGAAATGTTTTGTATTACTGGGCTGAGTAAGTCTCTCTTTGCTACTAGATCTTTGTGGTGCTGTTGACGACGACGACGACGACCTCACCCTAGTAATTTCACTGTAGTTCTTTTACACAAACGAATGTGAAAATGTATTTGAAATTACTGTTAAGATATTTACAGTTGTTAGCCAGAAAATGGTCTGCTTTGTATTTGGGTGCAGTGTGCATTTTAAATCCCTGCTATTAAAACAAAATGGAAAAGGAAACCATTTGTCTCAGCGCCTTTAGCAGTGTGATGGGCAAATAGTGAGCCGCACAAATATGTTTTCTTGCTCCATGGGGCGTGTTCCTGTCATTAATGCACTTAAAATTGTTCTGCAATTTTGTCTTAAAAATTGCCTTGCGACGTGATTCTGCTAGTCCGGGCTATGAGGTCTGGGGTGGTCCAGGCCATGACGTTTGCTGCCCCGGGAAGGTGGGATATAAATCGAATGAAGAATTAACATAAATAGTGTGATTGAATCCGTTCTGTTCTCTGATGAATGCATTCAACTCTGAGTGAATGGTAGAAATGCCACTGCTACCGTTCCACACACAATTAAGCTGTTTAAAAAAAGAAAACTGGGTTTGGTTATGGGTCATCATAACATCTGTTTGAGGGGATTTCTAAATATTGAGATTTTAAGCATAGCCCTCACCTAGTCAAAAGCATTGTAGTAGTAGTCTGATAACAAAGGTCAGACTCCAGGTGCACTTGGATTTCCCGTTTAATGTCAGAATATGTGTCGTATTACAAAACAGTAAGTTTCATGTTACCTGGTATCTGCAAGGCCTCCATTGAGAATTCTGAGGAAAATACCATCTTTGAACAATCTACCCAACAATACTATACTAGCCACTATGGATGTGGAATTCCTGTACACCAACATCCCATACAATGATGGTTTACAAGCTATAAGGAACACCATTTCAGATAAAATCACAGTGGACTTTTCTACCAAACTCTGCCATTTTGTCCTCACAACCACTTCAAATTTGGAGATGACCTGTTCCTCCAGATCAGTGGCACAGCTATGGACACCGGCATGGCCCCACAGTATGCCAACATCTTCATGGCAGATTTGGAACAACGCTTCCTAAACTCCTACCCACTCAAACCTCTCTTGTACCTACAATACATTGACGATATTCTTATTATCTGGACACATGGTCAGCAGGCCCTAGACACCTTCCACCAGACATCCAATGACTTTCACCCCGCCATCAACCTAACAATGAACCAATCTATGCAAGAGATACATTTTCTGGACACCACTATAAAAATACAGGATGGGCACATAGACACCACCTTATACCGAAAACCAACTGACCGGCAAACATATCTACATGCTTCCAGCTACCATCTCAAACCTACCAATCAATTGTATATAGCCAGGCTCTATGTTACAGCCACATCTGTTCCAAGTCTACAAAAAGGGATTCTCACCTAAGAGATGTACAGCAAACCTTTTTGGAACTAAAATATCCACCTGATGAATTTAAACAACAGATCAACAAAGCCAGACTGATACCCAGAAAGAGCTTGCTGCAAGAGAGACCCAAAAGAGAAAATAACAGAACACCACTATTAATCACATACAGCTCCCTAGTTAAAACAGTTCAATGCATCATCAGACATTTACAACCTCTCCTAGACAATGACAGTTCTCTTTCTCAAGCTCCGGGAGGAAGACCTTTCATCGCCTACAGACAGCCACCCAATCTGAACTCCTCACCCACAATAATACAACAACCAGACTTAACATGGACACTGGTACCAGAGCCTGCAATAAACCCAGATGCCAACTTTGCTGCCACATACACCCAGACAACACCATCACTGACCCCAACAACATCAAACATACCATCTCAGGGCTATTTAACTGCTCATCTTCTAACATAGTGTATGCCATCAAATGCCAGCAGTGCCCTTCAGCAAATATGTTTGGCTCTTAGCTGGGGCTATATGCTATGACACCATAGCCTGTATTGGGCTTCATCTTTTAGCAGGATTTGTCCTTTCTATGCTACTGCAGGACAGTGTCAGAAATATAAGCTAGGTGCCAGATGGCTCCTTAAACCAGGGTTACAGCCGCCAAAACGGAAGGCCTGGTTGCCATTTGGGGGCCAGACGGCTCAAAAGTCATATTTTTCAATACTTTTTGGTTCCTGAAATTGGTTCTGATTGTACGGACAAAATGCTACAGGATACGTTGCTAGAGTGCGATAACAAGTCAAGATCCAAGAATCCCCAGGCGTGCACCTCCAGATGGTGGAGATGTCAGGGGCATCCTGGCAGCTGGACATCTTCACTTGGTCGCAAGCAGCCAATGGCCAAGTGCAAAATGTGCCTGGCACCTGGCAAATTTTGAATGCTGCTGCAGGATGGAGGCTCATAAGTCAATGTTTTTGATGTATTTTAAATGTTTGCATTATGTCCTGCTTTTATCACTGTAAGCCTCTTTGAGACATTTTATATAGTAAGCCCACGTTAGGTGGTCCGTCCCTTCCTTCCGCAGGGCCTGTAAGACACAGCTATTCTGCCTGGCTTTCCATTTGAACTTAGCCTGATCTTTTATTCCCCTTCCTTCCCTCCCCCTCCCCTTTTTATGAAGATTACCCGCTCTGGGATCCCATGTGGAATGATTTATTGATCTGGCGCGACCCCCGCTAATTGATTTGCGGTCCCCCATTAGCTCTTTATGGCAGCTGGGTCCGGCGCGCTTCCCTCAGCTGCGCCTCTCAGCTCCGTCGTCCAGTCACGCTAGTAGCAGAGTTTAACACAGCGGTGTAAACTGTCACATCCTTTGACAAACACACACAGAGTCCAGGTTTGTCCATTTCAGCTCTTTATTCCGACATTCCCCCAGGGATCTCCTGGGCTCCTTGCAGCCATTACAAAGCTGCGTCTTTCTCCCTCAAAGACCAGAGGGGAACAGAACAGAAACTCCTCCCAGCTCCTCCCAGCTTCTAAAGCTGACATCAGAATGTTGAGGCATCATGGGAACTTCTTAACCAGTTAAGTTCCAAACCCAAGACCCCCTCTTGCCTCACATTCTGACAAGACCTTTTTGAGTTCAACACCTTTCCCTTTGCCTTGTGCCCCTTCCCGGCATCTTTCCCAGGCACCTGTTGAACCCCTTCAACACTCCCAGAATCACACTGTGCGACACTTTTCCACGCACCTGTGACCTGATACCCTACTGACCCATTTGGGCCAGCAGTTGTGTCTTCTCCGTCAGATTCTTCCCCCTCTGACTTGACACCCTGTTTGTGAGCTCTCTCCATTACACTAACCGGAGATGAAGCCTCACACCTGGACACTCCTGGCACAACCCTTGGAGATGCCCAAACCTGCCCTGAACCCTGACCCTGGACTTGGTCCCCATCACCGGGTTCTGAACCCTGATCCTGGACTTGATCCCCATCACCGGGTTCAGCCTTTGCCTCCCTTCTCCCTTGAGAAGACTTTGCACCCGTCACCTGGTGACGTACTTCCTTTTCCTTGAAAAACTCCTCCAGAGCAGACCCAGTAAACTGTGACCCTCGGTCGCTCTTGAACCCTTGCACCTTGGTGGAGAACCTTCGTTCCACCTCCGCAACCCAATCCTTGATCAGTTGTGCCGCCTCCCCCTGTGATTTGAGAGAGAAACACCAGTGAACAAGCTCAAAAGCTTCCTTGGCTACCCTCCCCCCTCCCAAAACCGGGAAAACCATGTACCTGTGCACCTTTGCATGCTCTGCACCCTAGGGACCTCCCACATTTCCGGAGTTTGTACCCTTTTGTGCACCTGTGCAGCTTTTGCACATGACTGGGAACCTTAGCACACTGCACCTGTGCTTTTCCAGCATTCCCACCACCCTCCAGAGGTGACTCCAGAACAAAGAGATTGTTCTTGCTCTTCTCCACGTTGACCAATTGTTTCCCCCCTCTGAAAATGGAACAGGTGTCATTTTCAAAGCAAATTTTGTACCCCTGCTTCGTTAGACCTGGTACAGATAACAAACAACAATTCAGTCCCGGCACAACGTAGACCTCTAACCCCTCCTGTAAAGGAGAAAAAAACATGTTAGCCACAGCAGAAACCAACGTTTTCATTCCGTCTGCTAACATCACAATTGTTCCTGTTGAAACAGCCCTGCAGTTCCGCATTTTGCCAGCAGGCTCGCTTAGCAGGTGCTGACCAACAGTAGCATCCAACACCCAGCGTGTCACCGTGTCCTGGCTGGTGTTGTTCTTCACAGTTGCCATAGAAGCAGTGATAAGAAAACAACCCCCAGCGTCTGAGACACGTCTTTCCCTTGCGTTCCCACGCTGGCCTCCTCTCCCAGACTAACTCCCATGGGAACTCAGCTGGTTGACCTTGGCAACATCCTGCCCAGCTGTCTCCACTCTCCATGGGCAGCAGCGTCGCAAGCGTCCCGTCGAATTGCACGTGTAGCAATGACGAACTCCAGTGGAAAAAATACTGCCTTGGGCTCCTCCCAGCTGGCCTCCTTCTCCTTCTTCCGGAAAAGCACTCCTTGCCAGCTCCGCCCCCTCTGAACCTCCACTTCATTCCAGCACGTACAGTGGAAAACTTTTAAACGTGCCTTTGGAATTGTCCGCCCCCCCGACCTGCTCAACAGCACTCCTTGAGGCTAAAGCATCAGGGACAGGGGCTCCAGCCACCTCTAGGCTTTTGTTCCTTCTTCAGGGCTCCTGCTGAAGCTTCACAGCACACGCAGCACATTCCCAGACAGCCCTTTTAGACTCTGCAAACCTGGCAGCAACAGCAGCAGTGCCAGTAGTCCCTTCGCCCCCCCTCTGGGGCCCACAGCCCTTCCCAGCTGTGCACCGGCTCTCACGAAGGTGGTCAGCGCCATCTTGCCTTTCTGTTCTGAAGCAGCCATCTCCCGGCACCCAGAACAATAGACTTCAGATCAGCAGCCAGGTTGCCCAACTTCTTAAAGTGAGCATGGAATGTCCTCCAAGACCTGGCAGCCTGCCATCTTCTTCCGTTCTCCCAAGGGGCCCCGTGCTGCCTTCAGCTCCCAGCTCCAGAGCTCCAGCTGGTCCCAGCACTCAGCAACACAGCACAGGCAGCCTTTGCGTCTTTTTGCCAGCCGCTTTTAAACTCCGCAGCTACTCCTTTGCCCCCAAGCACCAGGCAAAAACTCCTCCGCTGCGTCCTGCCGGCTTTCTCTGCCTTAGACCGCAGACTTCAAACGCATTCCGGCACTTCAAGTGACAGTTTTACGGTCGGTGATTAAGGCTCCATAACCTGTGGAATGATTTATTGATCTGGCGCGACCCCCGCTAATTGATTTGCGGTCCCCCATTAGCTCTTTATGGCAGCTGGGTCCGGCGCGCTTCCCTCAGCTGCGCCTCTCAGCTCCGTCGTCCAGTCACGCTAGTAGCAGAGTTTAACACAGCGGTGTAAACTGTCACGTCCTTTGACAAACACACACAGAGTCCAGGTTTGTCCATTTCAGCTCTTTATTCCGACATTCCCCCAGGGATCTCCTGGGCTCCTTGCAGCCATTACAAAGCTGCGTCTTTCTCCCTCAAAGACCAGAGGGGAACAGAACAGAAACTCCTCCCAGCTCCTCCCAGCTCCTAAAGCTGACATCAGAATGTTGAGGCATCATGGGAACTTCTTAACCAGTTAAGTTCCAAACCCAAGATCCCACAGCTAATTCTCCCCTGGTCTCCTCGCTGGCCCAAATAGGACTAATTTAGCCAGCTAGCCCTGGTGATCATCTAATGTTTTTTGGATGGATTTCCCCCCTAAATTGATTTTTGAATTCTGAATTTATTGTCATTCACGTTTTAGACTGCATTTTATGCTGTTTTTTTATTGCATCAATTAAGTGTTTTAAATTTGTTGTTAGCCGCCCTGAGCCCGGTTTTCTGAACCGGGAAGGGCGGGATATAAATAAAAATTTATTATATTTATTTATTTTCTGTCTCCAAGTCAGGGGCAGTGATGGAGGAAGGGGTGTGCGGTGGGTGTGGTCCGCCCCGGGTGTCACCACTGAAGCGGGTGACAAAATGGCGGGCAACACTCACCGCGGGGCCTGGGAGAGATGCAGTGGCTTGGGCACATGCAGGCTCTGTGCTGCCCAAAAGGTCTGCCTCCCCCCCAGCTATAGGGCGGCTGAGTGGGAAGAGGCAGGCAGACTCCAGAGGCGCTGTGGTGTGTCCTGTCCCTATGGGCGGCATGCCAGACCACTGGGCATGCTGCCCCAGGCGGCCAAGCAACTTCCTCCGCCGTTGCCCAGGGGTGGGGTAGCTCTCTCACCAGAGAAATGAGCAAACTGCTTGCAGGCAGCTTTTGAAATTGGGGTCAGGGTCCCCCCGTCACTTACCTTTTAAAAATGTTTGTGGGGCAGCCTTGCCATGAGTGTGATGTGCAAAACCCTCCGAGAGAAGACAGCTGGACTGAGGAAGGCGGCTGAAGCCATTCATTTCTTGTCTGAAAAGGCCTTGCGTTCGACTTAAAGCCTGGCTGTTTTCGACAGCGTTGCCCCCTCGCCCTTGCAGTGCGTTCCTGCTTGGAGGCTATTGCATTATTCCCCCTCCAGTGAATCGCAGCTGGTACGAGAGACCGTGTTCCTGGGAGTGAGAAGTGGTTGCTTTGATTGGTAGAGCCAATCTCATGGAGAGCTTTGAACATCAGGGCAGAACCTTTGAGCTTGCGCTCTTGTGTTCTGAGCTGAGCGGAAAAGAGAAGAATTCTGAAGGGTTACGTTCGTGCCGGCCTGTCACACTGAGCAGCCGAGTTGCTGTGTTTTTGTACTTGAGCTGTTTCAGGCTGTGTGGCTTCGCTCCTAGTAGCAGTGTATTTTAAAGCTGCCTTCTTCAGTTCTATCCGGCGATGGCGCAGCCACAACTTGGGAACTGAAGCTCACACGTTCTGCCCTCCTAATGATCCCTTGCTCTTTTTAGACCACCCGCCAGCATTCCACCGCTCTGGAGGTGTTTTCAGCGAGTGACGTGGAAGATGCTTTTTATAGTTTTCCTGCTGAACGTTAACAGGATACAGAAAGCAGAAAAGAGCCATGTTCAAAGATGGGAGTGTGCAGTCCGAGATCAGCCAGCCTCACTCTTTTCATTGACATGGAGGCCCAAACCCTGCCCTGAGGACAGACCCTATTTTCCAGGGACAGTCCTGGATTTACTCTCAGCTCATCCGAGAAAGTCTCACAATGAGAAGAATTCTAGGAAATGCCACCCTAGTTTCTCGCTCTGCTTTGTATGGGCAGGCCCAAGATGGATGGCCCTTCCTGTGGCTGCCCACAGCTGTGTCCCCTTCACCTGCGATCTCCACACCCTGTTCCAGGTGAGCAGGTTTGTTGAGTTTCCCTGGGAGTCCAAAGAATGGGAAAACGTCAAATCTGGGTTTTGATGCCGCTTGCGAAAATGCCCGTAGTTTAAGAAGAGTTGTAGCTAAAGCAGAGATATATCAAAACTAAATGAAACTGTTATGTACTGAGTTGAATAGGATCTGACTGGTCCTAGAACAATAGGATCCAAAATGCAGCAGTCTGATTGGTCCTAGAACAATGCAGCAGTATGATTGGTCTGCAAGAGCCACCCAATCCAGCTCCAGATGGAAGGGAATCCATAACCTGATTGGCCTACAGGAGAATTCCGGAATTAGCCAATCACGTGCAGCCCATTGTGTAAATAATGTATATAAAGCAGATATTTTGGGGGAACTTTCATTCCTCCTCACCACTATGAGCTGAATAAAGAGCATGAAATCCACTCTCGACTCCGAGTATATTTCAGAAATGAATGCACCAGGTCTTAGAAACAGTGTGCACGACAAAGGGAAACATCTAATGACTTACATATATGTACATAACTTGAAACTGACCCTTTTGTTTGAACACTTGTACAGCTGCTGCATGACTAGAAATGCTACCAGTTGTTCAATTGGATAACCTTTCCTCCCTCTGCCTCACCTCATATATCCCATGGCTTAGCACTAAGTGGATGAGCAGGAAGATGCCATAAGCCTCAGGCCTGCCTTCTCTCCTGGCATCAGCAGAGAGTAGCTGATGCAAGCCTTGGGCTCACACACTCTCCTGCTCCCCTGCAGCAGAGAGGAAGTCTTCAGCAGCGTTTAGTTTCGCTTTCCATAAAACCTGGCTTGCCACTAAACAAAGTGAAGGTAGCCAATGGGTCTCAAACCCTCAGTTAGGGACCTCCCCTGCGTGCAAAGACAGTCTCCAGAAGATTGAGCGGACAAGACCAATAGTGGGTCCCAGAGACACTGGGTGGCCTCTTCGGGGGTGGAACGAGGACGTGGAACAGCCCCCTTGTGCTAACATTGATTCAACAGGGATGGGGTTTAAACTTGGGTGGGTGCTGATTTATTGGGGGAGTGGGGTTGCTTTAAATGGTTTTTTTAAAAAAATAAATTTCATTGGGTTTTGCAAATTTTAAATACACACAAAAAGAGAAAGAAAAAAAAAACAAACGCAGCATACACAAACAAACAGACAAACAAACAAACATGTATATCTTCAGATCCTTCAGATCATAAACCTCCTTGGAGACTTCCCCTCCCCTCCCACTCATGTATCCCCATTCCAATAACTAGTTCAGCAAGTTCTTGAAGACTTAACTTATAAGCTTAACTTTCAAAATTATATATACTTAGTTCTAACCTTATAAATTTTACCTAAACCTTTAACTTATTCAGAACAGACCTAACTTTATATCTTTCTCTATGATCGACCCAGATTCCCTTCCAAGAGTTTCCCAACCTTCCTTATGTTAACCCCCCAAAAATACACACACACACACACACACACAAAAAAAGTAAAAATATAAAATTGATTCTAATTGTATCCCTTTTACAATCCCAAATTTCCTCCCCCCATTCCCGGTTTTGATCCCCAAAAAAGAATTCACCCTCCTATTTTTCCTCAGCCTGGATCCCACACTCCCGAGGCCTTCCAATCCCTCTCAGTCCCTCTCCGCTGGTTTTGTTGGCAGTCTTTTATTTTAAACTTCATGTCTTGGATTGACTCTGTCCCAATAAAGTCTGCAAGTCTTTCAGTCAGATCTCCCAGCTCAAGAATGGAGCCCAAGTTGTACTTCATATTCCTTTTAAATCCAAAAATCTCAGATATTCCAAAGGCTCCATCTTTCACCGTATACAGATTTGTAAGTCCAAACCGACTTTCTATCTTCCAGGGCTTCTTTTCCTTATAGTCCACTTTTAAAGACTTCTGGTTATCCTCTTCCCTCGATTCCTTTTCAATTTTCCCTTCTTCTTGCTTTAAAATAACATCTTTATGCAGTTGTTCATCTGCCAGGGTGTTTTGATTCAGTTCCTTTGTACCATCAGCTGATGGCTTTAAATTGTTTTTAAATGTTGTATGTTAATTTGGATTTTATTTTGACATCCAATGTCCTTTAACAATTTGTTGGGGAGGGGGGTGTTCTTGGGCTGTTTTATTTATTTTTCTTATGTATTTTGTGTTTTTATATTGTGATTTTATGTTGTAACCACCCAGAGACTTGCATGTACAGTGGTACCTCAGGTTACATACACTTCAAGTTACATACACTTCAGGTTACAGACTCTGCTAACCCAGAAATAGTGCTTCAGGTTAAGAACTTTGCTTCAGGATGAGAACAGAAATCGTGCTCCGGTGGTACGGCAGCAACAGGAGGCCCCATTAGCTAAAGTGGTGCTTCAGGTTAAGAACAGTTTCAGGTTAAGTATGGACCTCTGGAACGAATTAAGTACTTAACCCGAGGTACCACTGTATAGGGCAGTGTACCACCACCACCACCACCACCACCGGGTTGGAGTGTTGTTTAGAGTCTTTGCTGGGGAGTCTATTTTTTATTAGTGTGTATACATTATTATTCTTATTTCTTTTACTTATTTTTGTTGCGTATTTTGTGCTTTTCCTATTGCAACTTTGTGTTGTGGGCTGCCCCGCGACCTTACGGGTATAGGGTGGTATGCAAATCCAATAATTTAACAACAACAACAACCTTGCCCTGTTTAAACAGATTTGAGGTTTACCACGATGGTTAATTGCACCTGCGTTCCCCGCCAGGTAGGGATGAAGTGGCGCTGGCACCGAAAAGGAGATGAGTACGCACACCATTCAGTTTTTCAGCTGAGCTGAGACCAGCCTCTTATGTAAGCCCCATCGTGCCCAGACAGAAACAATGGCTGCCTGGGAGGGGGTGAGTGTTCTGGAGCTGCCAGACTGATTTGGAATCTTTTTCTTAGCCGTTGCGACACAAACGAGGACTGGGCACCCAAATCCCCTTGGCAAGACTCGAGCCTCTTGGGCTGGAGGCCAGAGAAGGAAACCTGAGCGTTCCCCACACAACCACCACCACTGGCTCCCACCCCAAGTCACGCCTCCGAGGTGCTGAGCCTGGTGCTAATCTGCTGCACCCACCCCCTTGCTGATAGCTGCGAGGGCTTGGCAATTCCCAAAGCTGGGCTCTGCCATTTGTCAGCAAGCCTGGCTCTAAAAGGTGAGGGGGGTAGGGAAAGGGGGCAGCCTGAGAATTCCTTTGCAGCCCATTGTGTACCAATGCAGGTCTTAAGGCCTTTCATTTCCCCATTCGCCAGGCTGCCTTTGAGCTCTTGTGTTTAGTCTCATAAGCAAACTGTTTAGAGCTTTTTTCCAGCATGTATTTATAAGCCCATATGGGCATGCTGAGGATCCAGCTGGAGGGATGGCCTTGCCTGCTGGAGTGGCTCCTGGCTCGTTCCTGCACTCGATTATCTCGCTGGGAAGCCTTTTGGAGAGGCAGAAGAATTTGGGTGGCGGGGATTTTTGAGCGAATTCTCCCAGGCTTGAACGTGCTTCCCCAAAAACCAAGCTGCGTGTCGAATTTATACGCTCCCTAATGTCATTTGCTTAGGCTGCTGCTGGATTTAGGGTTTAAGGAAGCAAGCAAGCAAACAAATGTCCTGGTTCATGGGCAAGACTGAGCATCAGTATGTTTTGCAGTTCTCTGAATTTCACAGTTGCACCACTCCATCCAAGTAATGTGTACAAAAGTGTACGTAGGGTAAAAGAGGCATATAAAATGCATACATTTGTGAAACATTGTACCAAAAAAAGAAAAATCATCTTAGGGGAAATTGCGTTTGTGAAAATGTTCCATTGCTTGCAAAATGTGCATGCGAGGCGCTGATGAATTTTCATGAGGATTTGAAGAAAATGGTGCTAAAATGTTGAGAACCGAACCAAAGAGTAGAAAAATGATAAATCGAAACTGACAGATTCACCCATTTTTAGGGGGGATGGAAAGAGGGCTGGGGGCAGATTGGGGAGAAGTACCATGTCTGCTGTCACAAGCTTGGAGAAAGTGTGCTATAAAACATAAAAAGGTAAAGGGACCCCTGACCATTAAGTCCAGTCGTGACTGACTCTGGGGTTGCGGCGCTCATCTCGCTTTATTGGCCGAGGGAGCCGGTGTACAGCTTCCGGATCATGTGGCCAGCATGACTAAGCCGCTTCTGTCGAACCAGAGCAGTGCACGGAAACGCCATTTACCTTCCCACCAGAGCAGTACCTATTTATCTACTTGCAATTTGACATGCTTTCGAACTGGTAGGTTGGCAGGAGCAGGGACCGAGCAGTGGGAGCTCACCCTGTCCCAGGGATTTGAACCGCCAACCTTCTGATCAGCAAGTCCTAGGCTCTGTGGTTTATCCCACAGTGCCACCCCCATCCCAGGCTCTTTTTATTCTTACTTATGTATGATTATTACTTTGCCAATATAAAAGAAGAAGAAGGGGGGGGGAGAATATCCACAGTAAGAAAGGAGGGGAGGAAAGTCATTATATCGGTTTCATAGTTTTTGACGGGGCCCTATATCACAAATTAAGATGTTTGTGTGTGTGCTATGCAAAAATCACAATGTGGGGAAAACCACGATGCCAGCCAATCCTTCTACATAGCTCCATCCTTATTTCAGACATTGTGATATATCAGCATATCGTGATGTTTAGCTGGGGGTATATCACAAAGCTGAAAACCAGGCGAGCGCTTTGCCCAAACTAGTCACGATGACAAAGAGACATTATTTTGGCCCATAGTAGCTGCAGGGTGGGTGGTTTTGCTCCAGATTTCTTTGGGAGGCAGAGAGGAAGGGAGAAGGGAAGCTAACCCTTCCCCTCCCATGCTATTTTCCTGATGTACGTCCTTTCCCCACCAGCCTACAGTTTGCCATGCCATGGAGAAAACGAAGAAACATACACATGGACACGTAAATGTAATGTTCTGCCCAACCCTCTCTTGCTGTCCACAATGGGGAGAAAAAAATATTAAAACACCTTTTGCCTGGTTCATGTGATGGCATATGGGAGGTAGAATAGGCAGCTATGTTAGGATGGTGGTGGTGATGATATAAAAAGCCCCAGGACAACACAAGGAGCTCCAGTTGCCCCGAGTATGAAATGTCGTAAGGGGGCTAGGTAACAGAGCACACAGTGCAAAAGTGTTTGGCTTGACTGCAGAAATGGACCAATGGACTCAGGCAGAGACATATTAGAGCAGGCATCCCCAAGCCCGGCCCTCCAGATGTTTTGGGACTGCAACTCCCATCATCCCTAGCTAACAGGACCAGTGGTCAGGATGATGGGAGTTGTAGTCCCAAAACATCTGGAGGGCCGGGTTTGGGGATGCCTGTATTA
Source organism: Podarcis siculus (assembly GCA_034642415.1). Taxonomy (NCBI): domain Eukaryota; kingdom Metazoa; phylum Chordata; class Lepidosauria; order Squamata; family Lacertidae; genus Podarcis; species Podarcis siculus. The sequence goes on from JAXCMG010000032.1 coordinate 12,315,587, forward strand.
GAGCATGGAATGAAGGCTTAGAATGCCTTGATTGCCCCGTCGGAACTTTGTTGCCTAAACAATTCAAACACACATAACACAGACAAAAAATTGTTCTAGCAGGGTTTATCTAGAGTATAAAGGGTTCCTGTCAGATGGAAATCTCATTTCAGCGGCAACTTGGCCAGCTCTGTGTGGGCATTAAAACAGCAAACGGAATACTTACCGGCTCTTCTTATTTAGGAGAAACCCATTCTTATTTCTACAGCAATATATTGCAGTATTTCCTTGCCTCCCATGTGGCACTGCCAACAAGTTTTCCTTTCCAGGTTTCCCAAACTGGGTCTCTTGCTAGTTTTGGACTACAACTCCCATCCTCCCTATCTAGCAGGACCAAGTGGCCAGGGATGATGGGAACTGTAGTCCAAAAACAGCTGGAGACCCAAGTTTGGGAAACCCTGGTGTACACCAAGGGTAGCCAAATGTTGTACCCTCCAGATGTTGATGGACTACAACTCCCATTGTCCATGACTGCTGGCCAAGCAGAGTCCTAACACCTTCTGGCGAACACCATGCCTACATTGAATGGCAGCAGCTGCCCAGTATTTCAGACTGAGAATCCTCTCCTAGCTCTACCTGGAGATACTGGGAGTTGTCCCTGGGACCTTCTGCATGCAAACACATGCTGTGCAAATGAGCTACAGCCCTTTCTATTTTGAAGTGTGAGTGAGTTAACACATGTTGCCATCTAAAGTGTGTTGGCTTGAGGTCTACATCCAGAGCATAAAATGGCTTTGCAACCTCAACTGGCTCAGATGCAAGTTACCGTATTTTTTGCTCTATAAGACTCACTTTTTCCCTCCTAAAAAGTAAGGGAAATGTGTGTGCATCTTATGGAGCGAATGCAGGCTGTGCAACTATCCCAGAAGCCAGAACAGCAAGAGGGATTGCTGTTTTCACTGCGCAGCGATGCCTCTTGCTGTTCTGGCTTCTGAGATTCAGATTATTATTTTTTCTTGTTTTCCTCCTCCCAAAACTAGGTGCATCTTGTGGTCTGGTGCGTCTTATAGAGCGAAAAATACAGTATATACGAAAGTCAGCAGTGGGCAGTGGAGAGTTGAGCAAGATCTGGAGAAGAGATTTTTTTTGCGTGTGGTGGTCTCTCTCCTTTTTTAAAATAATAATAATAATAATATATTTTTATTAAACAATTTCAACAAAACAAATTATCAATCCAAATAGTCGATTACCTCTCCCTCTCCCTCCCTCAGCTCCCTTCTCCAATTTGTTTATGCTTGTTATTCTCTGCATATAAAAAATGGTACATATCATTACCTTATCTGTCATATATTCTATTAATAAATTTGTGGATGTTTATTCAAAACCTGCCAAGGAGTTCAAGTCATTTTGTTTTTTTAAAAAAAATAATTTGTAAAAAGTTTCCAATCTTCTTTGAAGTCATGATTGTCCTTCTCACGTAGTTTATGTGTCAATTTGGCCAGTTCTGCATAGCTCATCAGTTTTTCTTGCCACTGTTCTTTCGTTGGGGTTTCCTCGTTTTTCCATCCTTGTGCTAACAAGACTCTTGCCGCTTCTGTAGCATACATAAATAAATTCTTTGTTTTTCTTGGCAGGTCTTGTCGTGTGTGGTGGCCTCTTAACTTTAATCCTGACGATGGAACCAGGTACAGTGGTACCTCGGGTTAAGAACTTAATTCGTTCTGGAGGTCCGTTCTTAACCTGAAACTGCTCTTAACCTGAAGCACCACTTCAGCTAATGGGGCCTCCTGCTGCTGCACAATTTCTGTTCTTATCCTGAAGCAAAGTTCTTAACCCGAGGTATTATTTCTGGGTTAGCGGAATCTGTAACCTGAAGTGTCTGTAACCTGAAGCGTCTGTAACCCGAGGTACCACTGTACTTAGTAATTGGAAGCTCTTTCCCCAAGTGCTTGTAAGCATTTTCTGCCACTCACTGCTGATTCTTTGCCACCTTCAGATTCGTTTGATTACATTCCCCCAATCTTTTAAAATCAAAACTCAGCTGGTTAGAGTGTGGTGCTGATAATGCCAAGGTTGCAGGTTCAATTCCTGCAATGCAGGGGGGTTGGACTAGATGATCCTCAGGGTCCCTTCCAACTCTACAGTTCTATGGAATAGTCTTGGTCAGAAAGACAATGCATACTTAAAAAAAATAAAAACAGAAATATGCCTCTCTTTCAAAACTCTTTAGTCATGGTTAATAATCTCTAGCTTCCCTGGTGTAAAATCAGTCCTGAAACTTGAAACTCATCATTTCTGCGTCAACTGTCACTCCCTCTCAATCTGTTCCTCCATTTACCCTTTTATTCCATCTCTTCCAGGTCCACCCATTCCTCTCCCAAATCAGATCCATCTGTATCTAATCTACTTTGAAAACACTCCAGGCTTCTATAAAGTCGAGCTTCCAAGTTGCCCGGCCAGCAACCCCCGCGACCTGACTACGAAGTTATTTCTCTTTTAAAGAGACAGGGAGTTGTGGTTGTTTAGTCGTGTCCGACTCTTCGTGACCCCATGGACCAGAGCACGTCAGGCACTCCTGTCTTCCACTGCCTCCCACAGTTTGGTCAAATTCATGCTGGTAGCTTCAAGAACACTATCTAACCATCTCGTCCTCTGTCGTCCCCTTCTCCTTGTGCCCTCAATCTTTCCCAACATCCTTGCTGTGGCGAAGGGGCTTGAATAACTCAGAGAAGCTATGAACTATGCCGTGCAGGGCACCCAAGATGGACAGGTCATAGTGGAGTGTTTTGACCAAGCGTGATCCCCTTGGAGCAGGAACTGGCAAGCCACTCCAGTATCCCTGCCAAGAAAACTCCATGGACAAAGACAACAGACAGGGACTTACTCCTAAGTAAAGCATGCAGAGCAGAGCAGGAACTGCAGATTGTTTGTATCCCTTGGCAGGCTGATGCAATGGCCCTGATGCACCTTTGAGGATGCAGAAAAGCCAGTGGACTGTCTGAAAAAAGAGACTCCTCTCTTTAAATCAAGACTAGTACAGTATTTATTTTGTAGGGCGGTGACTTGGGGAAAATAGTAGGAACAGAACGTTTGTCTGTCGTATTAACCCTTAGCGAAGGAGGGCACTGGACCCCAGACATGCTCTTTTGCAACCACAAGCAAATTCTCCAGGATTTGCATTGTTTTTCGTTTTTTTTAAGAAACCCCTAGTCAGGCAAAGACCTAAATGGCTGCCACATGGGGGGTGGAGCAAACTTATCTCCTCCTGCTCCAGAGGGTAGGACCTGATCCAATGCATTCAAGCAACAAGAAAGGAGAAACAGACTCAACCTCAAGAACTTTCTGACAGTGGAAGCAGTTCCACAGTAAAACGGACTTCATGGGTGTAGCTGGGGGGTTATGTGTGTGCAGCTAGGTAAAGGTAAAGGGACCCCTGACCATTAGGTCCAGTCGTGGCAAACTCTGGGGTTGTGGCACTCATCTCGCTTTATTGGCCGACGGAGCCGGCGCACAGCTTCCGGGTCAGGTGGCCAGCATGACTAAGCGGCTTCTGGCAAACCAGAGCAGCACACGGAAATGCTGTTTACCTTCCCTATTTATCTACTTGCACTTTGACGTGCTTTCGAACTGCTAGGTTGGCAGGAACAGGGACCGAGCAACGGGAGCTCACCCTGTCACAGGGATTCGAACCGCTGACCTACTGATCAGCAAGTCCTAGGCTCTGTGCTTTGTGCAGCTGCCCCCCCCCCCAATTCAAGTGAATGAATGAAAATACTTAACTAAAAGTAGAAACTGCAGAAAGATTCCGACAGGTTTTCCTGAGCACTTGGGGGTCCAAAGAAAGAATTTTAAAACAAAGGTTGAGACATTTCATTCAGAATCCGCTACGGAGGAGAATGACAGGTGGGTGGCCTGCCTTCCATCGCCCCCCGCGCAACATAAATCCATTCTATGCCTATAAACAGACTTCTTCCAAGAGGGGACCCCGTTCCTTCCTTGGAGGTTTCCAAGCAGAGGAGGTGCCGATGGCCACATATTACGAGATTCCCCCATTGCAAAGGGGATGGGGGCTAGAACCTTGCGCCCGCGCGCGCGCGCGGGGGGGGGGGGTCCTTCCCACCTCTGCGATTCTACGAACTAACCCTTCTCCCCCGTGGGGGGGGGGACGGGACGGGACGCGCGCACAGCAGCGATGCCGCGATCGCCATGCAACTCGCTCCAGCTTTTGCAGCCCGGGGAGCGCGCTCCGGGCGCCTCCTCCGCCGGCGCCACGTGGTGCTGGGGTCTTCCCTTTTCCTCGCGGGGGTGGGGGCTAGGAGGAGGCCTCACTGCGAGGGTCCCGCCTTCCCCGCGAGCAACTTCCAGCTCCCTCTTGCCAGCAGGTGGCTCCTGCCGACCGCCTCTCCTCCACCAGATCCGGAGCGCGCCCTCGCGCGCGCTTCAGCTACAAATGCAAACGACTCCCCTTCTTGCATTCTTATTTTATTTTTATTTTTTTTAAAGCAAGTCTGTAAATATGCAATGCAATCGAGAGCAACCCCCAACCCCCCCCCGGCTGCTTTTTTGCTTTTGCAAACTGGTTTGGCTGCGGCGGAAAGCGCTCCTCCGGGAGTCCCTGGGCTCGTTTTTGCGCCCTTCGTGGCGGCGGCGGCGGCGGCAGCTGCAGCCCAGCCGGGTTGCAACAGGCGACGACCCCTTTGTTCTCCCCCTTGCTGCCCTCTTGCGCCGAAGTGTCCCCGGCGCAGCAGCAGCGCCCTCTGCAGGAACTTGGGAGGCGCTGAGCGGAGCGGGGATGTCCTGCAATGCTTCTTTGCGCACGCTGGGAAAAGCCGTGTCGCTGCCTTGGAGGGATTTGTTGCAAGACCGGGAGCTGCCAGCTAACCCGTTGCAGCAGCGGAAGCAAACGGAGCAGGGCGGGGAGGGAGGCAGGCAGCTGAATGACCCCCCAAACAGCAGGGCTAGCTTGCCACATGGTGCAAAAAAGTGAAGGAAGGAATGCGCTGGACTGGCCCTGTCAATGTTTTCATTCAAATGAATCGCCAAGCGGCTTACAAATAATAAATGACAGTAAAGTGGTGGAACATATAATTAGAACATCACAAATATAGCATGAACAATTAAAAATTTGATTTGATTTTCCGTAGTTGCACCCGTCCTGTGTAATGCCCTCCTGGAAGATGTAAAAAAAAAAGAAGTATACATCTAGACATTTGAAGGCAGCCCTGTTTCAGGAAGTTTTTTAATTATTTATTTTTGATGGCAGGAGCCTAGAGTGACTGGGGCAACCCACTCAGATTGGCAGGGTATACAAAATAAATTATTATCGTCGTTGTTGTTGCTGTGGAACATAATGAACATCACAGATACAGAAGAAATCATATAGGATAATAAAATATTTGTTTTGATATATTTCTTTGCCGCTTTTCATTTAAATAAATCCCTAAACGGCTTACAAACAATAAATAACAATAACAGGTTGGAATATAATAGGACATCAGAAATAAAGCATGAAACATACAGAATAATTAAACCATCAGCGAAACAATTGCGACCTTATAACACACTGTTAACAAAGCAACAACTAAATAAATAAGCTAAGCATCACGAAGCAAAAGGCTGATCACATGACTCACAAATTAATACAGCAGCTTGATAAAGGGTAGTATATAAATCATATTATCATCTTCACCATCATCTAGAAAACAACATTAACAAAATAGCCACCAAAAGATAAATTATCTCCACACCCCCATGACACATACAGTGGTACCTCGGGTTACATACGCTTCAGGTTACCAGAAATATTACCTCGGGTTAAGAACTCAGGATGAGAACAGAAATCGTGCTCCGGCGGCGCTGCAGCAGCAGGAGGCCCCATTAGCTAAAGTGGTGCTTCAGGTTAAGAACAGTTTCAGGTTAAGAACAGACCTCCGGAATGAATTAAGTTCTTAGCCAGAGGTACCACTGTACTGGTAATCTTTCACTCTGTTCAGTTTATTAACATACACAGAATGTCATTAGGAAAGAGTGTTGCACCTAGAGGCCAAAAGTTGCCTAACTTCTCTCATGGTTTAAAAGCTAACAAAATTATGATGGTCCGTAAAAGTTATTATAGTCCACAAAGACATATGCCTTTATAAATGTGCTAATCTTTTTGCAGATCTGGCATCCCACTAATGATTCTGGTCTGCATCATCCCTGACCACTGGCTTTGCTGGCTGGAGCTGTCGATACTCTGACAAGGTCTGGAGTGTTCTGTATTGACTACCCCTCTTCATTTTGTGTGTGTGTGTTTTGCAATATATATATATATAATACAAACATTTTCACAACAGTCGTCACAACAAATAGTTACATTGTTTCATTATTTGACTTCCCATCCCCACTTCCGCAGTGGTTTTACTCAAACCTTTTCTTCTGCATTATATCTTTATCTATTACACAAATTCTCTCTATTACAATAGTAATAGTATACATTCATACTTTGTGTTGTGTTTGCTTCAGGCTGAGCATTTTCAGGTTGCGTCCCGCGGCGACCCAGAAGTACCGGAAAGGGTTACTTCTGGGTTTTGCCGCTCGCGCATTCGCAGACGCTCAAAATGACGTCACACGCATGCGCAGAAGCGGCGAATTGCAACCCGCACACACGCAGACACGGGTTGCGTCCTGCTCATGTTGCAAACGGGGCTTCAGAACGGATCCCATGCACAACCAGAGGTACCACTGCAGTATTTTTTAAAAAATAGTCCAGGAAAGGCCTCCATTCTTCTATGAAAAATTCATCATTTTGATGTCTTAATTTTGCTGTCAGCTTTGCCATTTCTGCATATCCCTTTACTTTCAAAAGCCTCCGTTGGAACCTGCTCTTCTTTCCATTTCTGCACATATAATAATATCTTGCTGCTGTTGTCACGCACATAAATAGTTTAGGCATCTTCTTTGGAACCTCTGTCCCTATTATACCTATCTATTTTCGTGTTTTCAGGCTTTTGGAGAGACAACAAAACGTCGATTTCCTTGCCATTGTCAACATAAGGGGGTTTGGAGGGGGATTCAAGTTACAAGAAAGGAGATTCCGACTGAACATCAGGAAAAACTGGTGGTAAGATCTATCAAAGTAATATTCAATAGTACATTAGAATTTAATAGTACACAATAAAATAAAATATCAGCAAATAATAAACAGAAATTTTTAACAATTACAAAAAATAATTTCTAAACTATAATCAGTAAAAATAAAAGCAAGTCACAGTGCATAAAATAACATAATACAAATTGAAGAGGAAAGACACACAACTTATATAATTATTTTTAAAAAATATCCCCGAACTGCTCTCTTCCCAGCTCCTCCTCCTGTTCCTAAAGTCATGGTTTGAGAATGGCTCCTAGGCTTGCAGGCTGGACAGTGATTCTGATGTCTTTTTAACACCAAAGGAAGTCATTTTTAATTCTCCCAGGCATTTTAACTGTGGGGTTTTTATCTCTGGTGATGTGCTTTTATGCTGCTCTGCCATCTGCTGTTGTTGCTTGTTTGGTTTGTTTTTAAACTAGACTGCTTTTCGTTTTTAAAACCATCTCACAGCGGTTTACAACAGCAGGTTTATATAATCGTGGCAAAACTTACCAAGACACTAAAACATCACCAAGACGGTAACAACTGGGCAAAAATACAAAAATTGGATAAACAGTGGGAAAAGACCCCTGTTGTTGTCTGCTATATGACTGTGCACATGGGGAGCATGTACCACAAAATACCGGTAAGTGCCACTGCGGAGAATTCTTCACCGGTGCAATTTCACAGGTTGTGGCAACAAGCACCCTCCAAAAATCAGTGTGATCTAACAGGCCTGCATGGGAAAGGTGTTCTTCCAGGCAACTGTGCCCTGAAGTTGTTTAGGGCTTTATATCTTGATAACAGCACCTTAAACCTGGCAAATTAGCAGCCCTTTCTGCGCAGGTGTTATGTGTGAATGGCCAGATGTCTCTCTTAGCAGCCTAGCTGAGTGTTCTGCACCAGTTTGCGGTTTTATTGCTGTTTTTATTTTTTAAAATTAGGGATGCAAGACTGTGTTCCTGCAGTGCTCTGATGCTTAAATACCGACGGCGGCAGAAATGGTAAAATTGTAAGTCATAGAGGGCAAAATGTACAGTGTGATAAAGTACATACAGAGGTTTGGGGGATGGGTTGGGAGAGTGATTGCGGACAGCCCTGTCCATTCGTTAATCCAGGATGAGGAACTGCAGCGCTCCAGATGTTGCAGAACTACAGTTCTCATCGCACCTGGCTGTTGATGTCGTTGAAATTCTACTCAACATTGATCCAGAGTAGATTCCAATGTATAGTTAACAAACTTAAACATGTTGCAGGATCCCCCCCAAATAGACCAGAGGTAATTGTATTTCATCCAACAGAGCCATAGCTGTCAACTTACAGATTTGAAAATAAGGGACCAGCAGCCTCGAAAATAAGGGATCAGCAGCCAAAATAAGGGATTTTAGTCAACCAGCAGCCAAAGGAAGCCTCAAGCGGTGGTTCCCACAGCGCAGCAACCCGGCAAAGGAGATGCAGCAAGTAAAACCACAGTCACCTCTCCGCTGGGAAGCGCTGAGCAAAGGCGAGTCCCCAGGCAACGCGGCCGATTTGATTGGCAGAAAGCATGCAAGCTCCACCCCCCCGGTCGTTCTTAGACTCCTTATTGGGTGAGCAACGCAGCCAAGCAACACAGTTGGAGCCTCCCTTCTCCCTGGCCGGCAGGGAGGGAGGGAGAGGAGCTGCTTCCTTTGTAACCCGGGAAATTTAAGGGACATCATCAATAAGGGACAGCAGCGGGACACGGCGCTGGGATAAGGGACTTTCCCGCCAAATAAGGGACGGTTGAAAGCTATGAACAGAGCTTTACTACTACTGAGGGCAAATGAGCGTAATAATCACAAATCCAATACATTCAGGACTGGCACTGTCCATAAGAAATCCAGGCGCAGTAGACTTAACCTAAACTTACAATAACTTATAATAAGACCAAACTTAACACTAAGCATACTATGTACAGAAAACCACACCAGAAGGAAAAGAGATAGAAAATGAAGGCTCTTTCTGGCCCTACTTTCATAGTCAGCATGACTTTGACAGAAAGAGATAAGAGAACAGTTTAAACCAGTTGTACTCAGCTTCTCTGAAGAAATAACCCAAACATCATGAACCTTCTGCTTGTTTCTTTCACACAGAGAAGCTTCCAGAACCCTCTTGAATTAAGTCGAATAGGAAAGATCTCCACACATCAGATCAATACTTTCTGCACCAAGAAATGCAAACTGAGAGTTGACCATACTGACTGGGACAATTTGGAGAGGCAACAATTGCTATGAGGCTGCAATTTCCTTTATCTCTACTCTTAATGATACTGGAGAGTCAAAGAAGCTTTTACTTCAGAGTTGTAGGTCATGTTGTCACACCTTCGATGGTGTAACCCTCACTTACTTACCTGGGAGTAAGCCCCATTGAATTCAGTAGGAGTTCCTTCTGAGTAGATATGCTTCGGATCGCACTGTTAGAATCCTCTTACTGGTTTTACTACTGTTGCTGCCTATATATTTTTTTATCATTTTTGCTCTCATTGTTGTATTTCTGTTTTTATTATAAATCCATCCTGGGGAAGTTTATTTGAAAGGTGGGGGGTATAAATACCTAAAACATACAGGCATATAGAATAAACCATGCACGGTTGTCAGCCAACCACGGGAAAAAGCCTTGTCTGTTCTTGTGGCTTGATGTTCAGAATTTGGCAGGCAAAACTTTTCATGGCATGGAAATAAATCATTTAACGCCTGCTCACTGAGAAATTTGTGGAGAGCTGTGCTCATCGTTCCTATAGATCAGGCTGCTGTTAAACACACAGCTGCCACAACTGGTTAAAACGTTGGCAGCCCTAACTTCGCATGGCCCGATAACCAAATTTCCAGTTGTTGCACCAGTCCTTTTCCAACATGAGAGCATCAAAGCCTGTCTCGTGATCAGATTCCCATCCCGCTCTCCAAATGACTAAGAAGGCTCAGTGATATTGCCAGCTGGCTGAATAACAACGGTCTGGCCTGCTCCATCCTGTGTTATGCAGGAATCTTACCTGCTACTGTCTGCAAACCCAGCAGCTGTTGGGCGCAGGAACCAGGACCGCAAAAAAAATCTTTAAGAAGAGGAGACTTAAGGGACATAAAGTTGAATTTTTGGATACTGCCCTCCTTTACCTGGATGAACTAATGTCAATACTCAGCCCAACCCCCCACCAAACTAAAATTCCAAAGATATTTTACCGATGGTAATTAAACAGATACAAAGATGATATCAGTTAATACTCTTCAAAGTTCTGTATTCCAGAAAGCACTACTTAGCAGAGCAATCAAGTGCCGCTTCAGAAGGAAAAACCTCAAACAGGAATCAAGCTGCTACTGGTGAACTACAAAGTAAGCTGTTGTGTATTAATTGATTTTAGATACCTGCTTGTTGATTATGTGTAAAGCTTGATTATTTCGTTTGAGTGGGCAAGGCTGGGAGTTGGGGCAAGAGAAATGGGAAGTCTTTCATTGCGGCGCTAATGATCTGCCGTACGATATTTTCTCAACTGTAGAGGCTCATTAATTCGTTTCTGGTAAGGAAATATTTTCTCCTTTTCACTGCCGCGATAAAAATGTTTTGGTTGCACACACTTTGCAACAGAGCTTTAAACGAACCACCGCCGTCCACTAATGTATGGATTACGTGGGTAGTTAGGTAGGAGAAAGCTGACATTGCAAGAGGAAGAGTTCAGAAGGAGAACAAAGTCAGGACCAGGCTGCCATCCAGATGTGCGATGGAGATTTCATGCAAGCGAATATCTAGTATTTAACTTTGCTCTACATTGTTGTTGTTTAGTCGTTTAGTCGTGTCCGACTCTTCGTGACCCCATGGACCAGAGCACGCCAGGCACTCCTGTCTTCCACTGCCTCCCACAGTTTGGTCAAACTCATGCTGGTAGCTTCGAGAACACTGTCCAACCATCTTGTCCTCTGTCATCTCCTTCTCCTTGTGCCCTCCATCTTTCCCAACATCAGGGTCTTTTCAAGGGAGTCTTCTCTTCTCATGAGGTGGCCAAAGTATTGGAGCCTCAGCTTCACGATCTGTCCTTCCAGTGAGCACTCAGGGCTGATTTCCTTCAGGATGGAGAGGTTTGATCTTCTTGCACTCCATGGGACTCTCATTATGATAAACCATTTAATCCCTTGGCTTGGTCTGCACTGGACAAGGTCAGAATTTCAGTCTTGTCGTATCCTCTAGGTGTATATATCTTATTCTTTCTGCCTGTAGCATGCGCCAGCGCTCTGCCTCTGTTCCTCTGCACTGAAGATGGAACTTGTCACGGGGTCAAGGAGCACAAATGTAGCAGGAGAGGTGTTTTCCTAGCCTCCCTGCACTCTGCTGCATCATTCCTACTCCAGGAGGGATGATTTCTTCAGCACTTTTATTCCAAGAGGACCCTCTTATTTTTTGCGGCTTTATGGACACTAGCAAAACAACAACAAACCTATGGTTACGTGAAACGTACTCAATAAACACACAAGATGTAACCGGCTGCACTTTTAAATAAGTAAGGTATATATACTATTCATTGTATCAAATTGTAGATTTCAATAAAGTTCAATGAAAAAAAGAAGAAGACCCAGTGGATCAGTTCATTCTATATTCCGTTCATGCATAAGGTCCATACATGCATAAATGTCTATTCCACCTGTCTGTTCATAGAGTCCAATAATCCACATGAAGGGTTGTTACAGTTCCACAGAATCCTTTCACAGAGTCTAAGACAAGGATTTCCGGAACATTAGTCTTGTTTTGCCATCCTAGGCTTCATCAGTACAATGAATAAAGGTAAAGGGACCTCTGACCATTAGGTCCAGTCATGACCGACTCTGGGGTTGCGGCGCTCATCCCGCTTTATTGGCTGAGGGAGCTGGCGTACAGCTTCCGGGTCATGTGGCTAGCATGACTAAGCCGCTTCTGGCGAACCAGAGCAGCACACGGAAATGCCGTTTACCTTCCCGCCGGAGCGGTACCTATTTATCTACTTGCACTTTGACGTGCTTTTGAACTGCTAGGTTGGCAGGAGCAGGGACCGAGCAACAGGAGCTCACCCTGTCGCGGGGATTTGAACCGCCTACCCAAAGTTTCCCCGCACCTGTTCTACAGCAACAAATTCCGTGGTTTAATGCTGCTCAGTGTGAAGAAATCGTTTATTTTCTCTGTCCTGAATGTTTCATCATCCAGCTTCATTGTATTATGAGAGGGGGCAACTTTCCCCCATCCAATTTCTTCACCCCATACATCGTCTCATGCACCTATATCATATGTCCCCTTCTCACCTTTGTTTCTAAGCTAAAAAGCCTAAGAACTCTTCACATTTCCTCCTAGGGAAGTTGCTCTACCCCGCTCGATCATTTCGGTTCAAGTGCAGCCATGCCATAGATTTGTATAATGATACTGATGCGATATATTTCCAATCTGCTTCCTAATGACCCCTTAGCATGGAATCTGCCCTTTTCACAATGCAAATGTACTGGCTTTAGGTCCACAATCTCATCAAGCTCTATTTACTATGAGCCCCAAGGTCTCATTCCTGGTCATTTGCTGCCAGCTCAGACTCTGTCTGTGTGTATGTATGTATGTATGTATGTATGTATGTATGTATATATGTGTGTGTGTGTGTGTGTGTGTATGAAATTAAGAAAATATTTTTCTGTCTCAGTGTGCACCTAACGTTATATGGACAGCAGTAGGGACATATTCATCCCTTAACGGCACCCATTTAGTCGTTCATTGAAGGCATTTTGACTCCTGGAAAGACTTCCAGATCAAGAATGAGCAAGATAAAATATATAACACACAAGGAATAGGGATGAGGAGGGATGAGGAAAGCAAGGAAACTCAGGTGCTGGTTGCAAAGTTGTTATTAAGTTTGATCGCCATATGGGACAGCTGCATATTCCTGCACTACAGAGGTTTGGACTAGATGATCCCCAGGCTCCCTTCCAATGCTACAATTCTGTAATCCTAAGGGACCAGCTAAGATTCTGCGATTCTGCGATTCTAAGGATCAGCTGAGAAGGAAACCGTTTGGAGGGTGCAGTTGCCAAATGGAAATGTTCTCTCAGCAGAGCTGATTGGAGCAGCCCCACTTCCTGTCTCTCTTTCGGCTGCCGCTAGCTGACAGCTGGGGCAGCAGAAGAGCCCAAGGCAGCTGGTAAATCACGATCTGGGCATGACAACTCCAGCGTGCTGCTCTAGCCTCACTGCCACCTGCCTCCTCTGCTAAGATATGCCCTCCAGCAACAGCGAGGGTCCCTTTTTGCTCCTTGTTCACCACTCAGCGGCTCTGGCTGAGCAGTGCGATCAACATCATGCCTCCTATACTTCCTGCCCCTGTTCCAGGTTCTTAATACCCACTGATGACTTGTAGGAACGCAACTGACAATCGCAAAGTGGGTGATAACAGAATGGAACGTTTCCAGCCTTGCAATGCATTCCTAAAGCTTTCTCCTCTACCAGTACCTCTCCTTTCCCCCCTCTCTCTCTCCCCATTTTCTCTGAGCATCAGGGAGAGAGCATAGTAGGAACGAAAGCCTAATGCGTTTTTGCACATAGACGTCCGCAAATGTTACAGCCATCCTTGACACCGGTGACCCACTCTTACCTTAGCTGAACCGCTTGAAAAGCCTGTAAGTAATATTTGGAAAGCCTCATTTGATGTAGTTGCTTGTAATGGCCGCCCGGCAAAGTCGGCCTTGAAACAAAAGCTGCCGCCATCCTCATGCCAAGCCAAGTCTCAGGAACAGGTTTCTGGGTAAATGAAAGTTGCATTGCCTTCCATTAGAGGCGACTTGAAAGTAAAGTGCTTTGACTGTAATACTGCAGATGTCTGCAGGAAACCTGGGGTGGGGGTGGGGGGGGAAGAGCGAGCGAGAGCCTTGAACACTGTAGTTAGATAGCTGTGCAAAAAAGTACACGAAGGGAAGAGCTAATGTGCAGGACTTCTATTTAAGATAGGGGGGAAGGAAATAGAAATTGTGATAGCATGCTATTTCAGGTAATAATAGAAAGTACTTGATGTTTACATGGTGAATGGATCGATACTAATTCTGTAGTCCGGGCACATATACAGTAGTTTGGATTATACAAGTGATAGATGCGCTCTGTACAGCAGAAATTTCCACCCGACAACATTTTATTTCTCGCTGAGTGCCGAGATGGAATTTTTTCCACCCAACTATCTGGGAAGGATTTGCATAAGAATGGCGATAGAGCAGTATTCTTTAATGATGTGCTTTTCTTTGTTAAACTTCAAAAAAATAAAAAATGTCTACGGTGCATGATGAAGTTCGGATGAATTGCCGAGCTAATGCTTTTATATTTTCTTCTAAAGAGCTTATCTTGCTGGTGTTGTGGAAGTTGCTTTATACTGTTGTCATAAAGGTTCAGGCAGCAACGCTGATCTGGTTGCAGCCTCTGAGGGTGTCCCCGTCTCCTTCCATACTTCCAAGGCCTCTTGAGGAGATGGAAGAGGAAACCCTTAAATTACTAGGGATAGGAGACTTGACGGATCTCCAGAGTAGATTTGTTTTTTTTTTTTTTTAAAAATATATTTATTAAGGTTTTTCATATAAAACATACTTTTGAAAAAGCACAAATCATCATTGTTCTTTTAACATCTTTCCACTGTTGCATTGGACTCCCCCACACCTCCCGCATACACTTGCATCGTTACAAAAATTAATTTCAAACAAATTATCATTTTGTTCACAGTCTTAATTTTGATTATCATACGGTTCATCCTTGAGTCTAATTTAGTGATAGACAGTTATTTTCTACCCTGGCATCCCAATCAGCACTCAGCCAGATTGCAATGTTTTTGTAGATAAATCTTGAATTTTTTCCAATCTTCTTCCATCCTTTCTTCTCCCTGGTCTCGGATTCTGCCGGTCATCTCGGCTAGCTGCATATAGTCCATCAGTTGCATCTGCCATTCTTCCAAAGTGGGTAGCTTCTGGGTCTTCCAGTTCTTCGCGATCAATATTCTTGCTGCTGTTGTTGCATACATAAAGAATGTTCTGTCCTTTTTTAGCACACTCTGGCCGACAATGCCCAAGAGGAAGGCCTCTGGTTTCTTAGTGAAGGTGTATTTAAACACCTTTTTTAACTCATTATATATCATCTCCCAAAAGGCCTTTACTCTAGGGCAGGTCCACCAGAGGTGAAAAAATGTTCCTTCATTTTCCTTACATTTCCAACATTTGCTATCAGACGCATGGTATATTTTAGCTAATTTAACTGGGGTCATGTACCATCTATACATCATTTTCATTACATTTTCCTTCAAAGCATTACATGCAGTGAAGTTCAGCCCAGAGGTCCACAACCTTTCCCAATCTTCAAACATAATATTATGCCCAATATCCTGTGCCCATTTTATCATTGATGATTTTACCATTTCGTCTTGGGTGTTCCATTTCAGCAGCAAATTGTACATTTTTGAAAGTACTTTAGTCTTAGGTTCTAACAGTTCAGTTTCTAACTTTGACTTTTCCACTTGGAATCCTAACTTTTTATCATTTTTAAACACTTCTTTAATCTGAGCATAGTGTAGCCAGTCTCGCACTTTATCTCTCATCTTTTCTAAACTCTGCAATTTCCAATTGTCACCATCCTTTTCTATTATCTCCCAATATTTTGGCCCAGAGTAGATTTGTTGGTTATGCAGCTGAGCTGCATTTTCTTGAACCAAGGCACAGGCAACAGACTTTTAAAACCCTCTCTATTCATATAGAATCATGGAGTTGGAAGGACCTCGAAGGATCATCTAGATTCTAACACGCCCCCCCCCCCCTGCAATGCAGAAATAGGCAGCTGTACCTTATGGGGATCAAACCTGCAACCTTGGCGTTATCAGCACCATGCTCTAACCAACTGAGCTATCTACTCAGCATGAAAAGCAACAGAGCCTCTGCCAGAGTTCTCCTCCATATCCACCCTAAGTGGACTCTGACAAATAGAACTGAGCAGCTGTGGTGTAGATGATGACAATGATGATAATTAATAATAATTTATTATTTATACCCCAGGGATGCGGGTGGCGCTGTGGTCTAAACCACAGAGCGTAGGGCTTGCCGATCAGAAGGTCGGTGGCTCAAATCCTTGTGACGGGGTGAGCTCCCGATGCTTGGTCCCTGCTCCTGCCAACCTAGCAGTTTGAAAGCACGAAGTGCAAGTAGATAAATAGATACCGCCCCGGCGGGAAGGTAAACGGTGTTTCTGTGCGCTGCCTTGGTTCATCAGAAGCTGCTTAGTTATGCTGGCCACATGACCCGGAAGCTGTACGCCGGCTCCCTCGGCCAGTAAAGCGAGATGAGCGCCACAACCCCAGAGTCATCCGTGACTGGACCTAACGGTCAGGGGTCCCTTTACCTTTACCTATTTATACCCCGCCCATCCAGCTGGGCCTCCCCAGCCACTCTGGGCGGCTTCCAACAGGATATTAAAAACACAATAAAACATCACACATTAAAAACTTCCCTAAACAGGGCTGCCTTCAGATGTCTTCTAAAAGTC
The DNA here is from genome assembly GCA_034642415.1 of Podarcis siculus. NCBI lineage: Eukaryota > Metazoa > Chordata > Lepidosauria > Squamata > Lacertidae > Podarcis > Podarcis siculus. Next base: position 12,332,196 of record JAXCMG010000032.1, read on the forward strand.
AGATACAGTGGACCCTCGGGTTACGTAATCTTCGGATTGCGAAAGCAGCAAAGCCGAAAGTATTTTTCCGGGTTATGCCGCTTGCGCATGTGCAGAAGCACTCTATAGCGCTGCAGGTGTGCGCAGAAGCGGTGCCTCTGGTTATGGATTTTTCGGGCTGCGCACATACCCCTGGAATGAATTAAATCCGTATCCAGAGAGTCCACTGTAGTTTTTTATTTCCTTGACATTCCACAGGGCGGGAGCCACTACCGAGAAGGCCCTCTGCCTGGGGAGACACCTGCGAAAACCTCTGTTGCTGGGCACTTTGGGGAGGTTTGGGCAGATTAATTAGCCCTTTGCACACACCTCAGCTTGCACTAGCACCAGCGAGCAGAGGTGGCAATGCCGATCTTTGATTTCTAGTACAATTCACTATATTGCCTCTTTTTCAAAAACGAAAGGCTCTTATTAAGCGGGACCTGTCTTGCTCTGCTGTTTGGCTATCCTTGCAGCTTTCATTACTGACTCATTATTATACAAGGTTATCTATATATTTTTTTTTTTACATTTATAAAGCAGTGACCTCTTATGGTATTTTAACCCAAATCGTTACAGGATATGGTAACGTGTTTTCCCCCCTCTGAAAGTGGGTCAGATTCACATTCTTTGCAGAATGACATTCTTGAATTAAGAGAGAAATGATTTGAAATGATCCTGGCTGGCTAAAGTTATTGGAAAGATGGTTATGAAATTTTAGAGGAGCATCAGGAGCCCACAGATTTTGGCTGGCTTTGATGGTCCAGCCAAAACTCCTGGACCCCAGGACCCCACCAGTCCCATTTGTCATGCTTTTGTACACTCCCTTCTCTAACTTCCAAGTTGGTTCCTGGCAGTGCCGGATTTACATATAAGCTAAACAAGCTATAGCTTAGGGCCTCACTCTCTTGGGGGCCCCAAAAAAATTTAAAGGAAAAAAAATACCCTACATACAGCAACAGTGTTTGTGTGTTGTGTAGGCTCCTATGATGTAATGGGCCCCGCCTGCTAGCCTGCTCCCTAAAATATCACTGGTTTGCTCATTTCTATATATAGGGTGCCGACATTCTGCATGGACTGGTTGCATAGCAACATGTAGCACAGGCATAGGCAAACTCGGCCCTCCAGATGTTTTGGGACTACAACTCCCATCATCCCTGACCACTGGTCCTGTTAACATTGCAGTTGCAGACTGCAGTGCAGCACAGTTGAATGTAGGTCAAGCTGTTGTAAAGGTAAAGGGGCTCCTGACCATTCGGTCCAGTCGTGGCCGACTCTGGGGTTGTGGCGTTCATCTCGCTTTATTGGCCGAGGGAGCCGGCGTACAGCTTCCGGGTCATGTGGCCAGCAGGACTAAGCCGCTACTGGCGAAACCAGAGCAGCGCACGGAAACACTGTTTACCTTCCCGCCGGAGCGGTACCTATTTATCTACTTACACTGATGTGCTTTCAAACTGCTAGGTTGGCAGGAGCAGGGACCGAGCAACAGGAGCTCACCCCGTTGCGGGGATTCGAACTGCCGACCTTCTGATCGACAAGTCCTAGGCTCTGTGGTTTAACCCACAGTGCCACCCGCATCCCCAAGCTGTTGTACCTGTTATCTAATATTAAAGAGTGCTTTTAGGCTGATGATCAGGCAGGATAGAGTAAGGGTATGAGTCTTATGCCTTCTGATTGATTTCATATATTCAACACAAAAAACAGCGACAATTTGTTGTTGACAAAGGACAGCTGGATATATAAAGGCCCCATTACTTTCAGTAGCTTAGGGCTTCATCAAACCTAAATCTAGCCCTGGTTGCTGGAAAGGAGCTGTGAATTTTCTCTGTGGTTGGACAAGCCCAGAGCAAGTGCAAGAAAAATCCTTGCACAGACAACAGTTTTTTCATGGAGCTGAACAAAGTTTTAAATAGGTTCCCTCTTTACAGTTTGTGCCCTCTTTTCCCATTTGCTGCTAGTAACCAATTTTTACAGGCTTTTGTGTTGTTTCAAAAAAATGTGTGGCCGGAGTTGACAATACGGATGGGATAAGTCTGCCTGCTTGTGGTCTGTGCCACTTTGAGTTTTTTTTGTGTTAAAAATATTCATAATTCCATTACTTTTCTGCATTAAACTGGAATTTTTTTAAAAAAGATCCTCTTAAACTATGTATTTAAATGTGGATTGTCTCTCAGAACATGCATTTCAATGCGTTTTCCACTATGCTTGGAGTAGGGCAAAATCTCTTGGATAATTAAGTTCTGATCTGCACATTACTCCAAGTGGTGAAGTTCGGGACATTTTGTATTGGAATTTGCAAATACTGAGTTCCCTGTGCAGTTGAGAGTGGGGCAACAGAATTGTGCATGCACCATGGAAAGCCATGCTTCTTTTAAGGATGCCTGCCTGTCTATCAAGCCTAAGTCGGCGAAAAGCATCTGTACGTAGCCTTATTCACATTTTAATTTAGTGCCTCGCTCCGGCCTCTGTTGCTATGATTCAACAAGACTGTAATAGCCACCCAGCCAGATGGGTAGGAGAGGGGGAACTCACTTTCTTCGCAGGCCAAGGATGTGAATTACAGCAAATATTTGAAAACTATATATTTAAAAAGTTATTATTCCAATGTGCTTTCCCCACCACAATCAATTTCTCTCACTAAATTTCAAGCTTTTTGTTCTGGGTTGCTTTAGTAAATGTCGAGTAATTTTCATGTGGCACATTTGCTATTGAGTTCTCCCTCCAGCACTATGAAGGTGTAGAGAGTCATTTTTCAAAAAGCTGATTATCACCCGCCCTTTTAAAAAATGCAACTAAATAGTTGATTGTATTTTGTATTGCAGAAGTCTCAACACACACACACATGAGCTGCTGAATGGAGTGTAGGGTAACTTACAATTTAAAAAACAAGATACCAACCATGGTTCAAAGGGAACATTTGTGTGTGTGTGTCCCCATCTCCCCATTCCCTCTTATAGAGAGCCAGCGTGGTGTAGTGGTTAAGAGCAGTGGACTCGTAATCTGGTGAACCGGGTTCGATTCCCTGCTCCTCCACATGCAGCTGCTGGGTGACCTTGGGCTAGTCACACTTCTCTGAAGTCTCTCAGCCCCACTCACCTCACAGAGTGTTTGTTGTGGGGGAGGAAGGAAAAGGAGAATGTTAGCCACTTTGAGACTCCTTAGGGTAGTGATAAAGCGGGATATCAAATCCAAACTCCTCTTCTTCTTATAGTAACACAGTGGAACCAAAATAGCTTCCAGATGGTATATTCTTAACTCGAGAGTCCTCACAAATTAAAACTTGTCGTCTTCACCGATAACTAATCAGTGGTCAACCTCGTGGTCTCAGATTTTAGCAGCACCTTGTGAGATGCCCCCTGCCTCTCACCTTCCATTCAACACCACTGTTGTGGTGTCCCTGAGACCCCACACACAGTGCGACCAAACCAGTCGCGCTCCCCTTAAATAGCCTCTGAACTAATGAAATATTTAGTTAGCTAATAGGATGGTTAAATCTTGCAGCCTCTCAGGTATTGCTTAAAATGGCTACACAATTAAGGCTATAATCCTATGGTGACATTACAGTGGTACCTCTGGTTACGTACTTAATTCGTTCCGGAGGTCTTAACCTGAAACTGTTCTTAACCTGAAGCACCACTTTAGCTAATGGGGCCTCCTGCTGCTGCCGCGCCACCGCTGCACGATTTCTGTTCTCATCCTGAAGCAAAGTTCTTAACCCGAGGTACTATTTCTGGGTTAGCGGAGTCTGTAACCTGAAGTGTCTGTAGCCCGAGGTACCACTGTATTGGGAATAAACCGGAGCTCCAAGGGCCTTCTGGTAGTTCCCTCATTGGGAGGTTACAGGGAACCAGGCAGAGGGCATTTTCTGTAGTTTTCCATTAGATGTCAAGGAAATAAAGAACTATTTGACTTTTAGAAGACATCTGAAGGCAGCCCTGTATAGGAAAGGTTTAATGTTTGATGTTTTACTGTGTTTTAATTTCTTCTTCTTCTTTTTCTTCTTCTTCTTCTGGATTCAATGGGACTTCTTGGAGAATCCGCAGAGGCTGGATTCTCGAAGAATTCTAGGCTGGATTCTTTATTGATCTGCAAGTCTGAACCTATCGCATCTAGTTCTCTCCCCAATAACATTTTATTAAAGCTTTTTCATAATGCAATACGATAAAAGAAACTACATAATCTAAATAGAAACACAAACAGAGAAAGAAAGAGAAACAGAGTCCTCTCTCAAAGGTAGTTCTTGTCTCACACAGAATCCCCCATCTAGTTATTGACCCTTGTTGATACTCCTTATTTTCAAGATTGTTCTGTAATATCAATGGGGCCACTTGATGCGTATCTCTCCAGGTAGACAATTAGCAGGTCAACCGTTTGGCTTTGTGAACTTAATTACTCACTGTGCCTGTGCCTTCAGTAAGGGCAGCAGTAAGTCAGCAGAAATCATGGAGTCAGCTTTGATGAGCAAAGCAGTCCTTTCTATGACAGCTTTTGCTGCATTTTGATCATTAAGCAATTCAGCGTTTAGCCCATCCATCTTGTTTATCTGCCCTCGGGGAACGTAATCCCTGCATCCCAGGCTTCTCAGCAAGTTTGAAATTCAAACATATTTTTGGTACTGTCAGTGGTATGCAATCTAGTAGGCACATTTTGATGTAGGGTGTCGACAGATACAACCGTCCCGGCGAGTTCTGTAACGTAGCAGTTATTAGGAAAACAAATCTTTATTCTTTTCCCCGCCAGAGTGCTTGGAATATCCCAGCAGTTCTTACGCCTTGCCCCCTGCTAACAGGAAAGTTAGGGAACTCCAGCGAGCCAACATTATCCTTAAATCATCGTTAAAAATAAAACCTGCTAATCACTCCCAGAAGCATTCTTGAGGCAAAGGCTTCTCTGCAACTCTACAGTATATTCTCTGTGGGGTGTGTGTGTGTGTGTGTGTGTAAAAAGTAAAAGCACTATTTCTAGACATTTAAAATAAATAATATGGGCTTGAATTAATTTTATTCTTCAGAGGATCATTTCTTTTTGTAAAATCGACCATGCAGCGACCGTGTACTACATTTGCACGGGATGAGGGTACTTGCAAACAGAGAAATGGGTAGAATTTGTCAGGCATACCCATGGGCAGTGTTCGTCAACCGCCAATGGCGAAAGAGTGGCCTCCTTTCACAATTGACCCTCTGCAACTATCTGAATTTGCAAGATTGCCCATAGCAGAACCAAGAAAAATGAATGAGAACCATTAACCTCCATTCTTTTCAGACCAAGAGTGATGCCAGTATACAGGGGCACCATTAAGGGTGTGTGTGTGTCAAGGGGCCACGGGTCCTCCACATTTTTAAGGAGGGCCCCGGGGCCCCTCAATATTCTGCAGCAATGTGCGCACATCACTGTCGTGCAGCATGCAGAACTGGTGCACGTGCATCGCATGGCGTGTGCATGTGATGTGAGCAGGTCACACAGCATGTGGGATGCATGCGTGTTATGTGGCACTGGGGCCCCCAATCGTGGGGGGCAAGCTGGCAGGCATGGCAGTATGCAAACAGTAGCAAGGGCTGACTCTCTGGAAATCTATTCACATTTGTGAGTTGTCTTTTTTTAAAAGAACGAACGAAAGAAAGACACAATAAACGTTAAGTGTGGGGGAAATGCCCCTTGTTTCACACCAGTGCAATATTACCTTGCTTATTGATTCACATATGTTATCCAGGCAGGAAGCAGGTCAGCTGCAGGTCAAAGTTATGCTAGAGATGCTTCAAATAGGCCCTGACCTTTGATAAGCACCTGGGGCACACCTGCCCTTCGTCATAATGATCAGGCATAAGTGATACCACTTCCAAAGGCGCTGAGCACGCAGCACTCCGGGCAAACTTTGGTATTCGCAGCACTTTTGAAAGCAAGGCCATTTATTTAGATGGATCTGCTTTGATTTAGGAACCCATTGTAATGCACCTAAACAAAAAAAAGGAAAGGAGAAGAGATTTGATGCAATGGTTTTGCTGAGTTTAGAACCATGGTATCGCTGTGTAAGAATTACTTTGTTGGATCCGGCTGAAGGTCCATCTGTTTCTGTCTCCATCAGTTGTCAAAACAGCTGCTTCCAAGATGCTCAGGAGAAGGGCATGATGGCAGCATTTATACAGCACCTTTTCTACAGGTTCAAGGCACTTTACTTTGGGTGCCGTATTTTTCGCCCCATAAGACGCACCTGATCATAAGACGCACCTAGTTTTTAGAGGAGGAAAACAAGAAAAAAAATATTCTGAATGAAACAGTAGATGTATGATTTGTGTGGTTCATTCTGTGGCCACAGACATGTGATCTGATGGTGAATTTGGGGTGACCCAATGCAAAAATTGTAACCACGTTTTTGCACCATTGCGGCCCCCTCCCAGGCAGCCTCCTTTATCTTTAGCGTCCCTTATCTCTCTCCCTGATCGGCAAACGATCAGCGGCTTTGTTTCAAAAACCACTTCCCTCTTTCAAAAAAAGAAGCAGCATGATCTGCCTTTTGCCGCTGGGCAATTCGGCTCCAGGGACCATGCATTCGCTCCATAAGACGCACAGACATTTCCCCTTACTTTTTAGGAAGAAAAAAGTGTGTCTTATGGAGCAAAAAATACAGTAATTCTTTGTCGGAGCGTGTTCAAAGCCCTTTCCATGCATTTGTTGCAGCAATCCTTACAACAGCCCCGTAAAGTAGGCCCCTGTTGTTAGTTTACAAGATTGCTAGGCAGCTTTTCTATTTATTTTTTTAAAAAATATACAAATCGGTTTATGAAAACAATTGCTAAATGACAATAAAGGCAGCATAAATTAGCTAATTGTAAAGCCATAAACAAAGTAGTAGGAATAAAAAACCAGGGAAGGAAAAGCAGCAAAACAGCAACCATCCATCGCCTATTAAAAGCCTTAGAGATTACCTGTTGCCTACAGTCTAAAAGTATTGATGCTGGCCAAGCCTGCTCAAGGAAGTCATTCTAGTGTGGTGTAGTGGTTAAGAGTGGTGGACTCGTAATCTGGTGAACTGGTTTCGCTTCCCCGCTCCTCCACCTGCAGCTGCTGGGTTACCTTGGGCTAGTCGCACTTCTCTGAAGTCTCTCAGCCTCACTCACCTCACAGAGTGTTTGTTGTGGGGGAGGAAGGGAAAGGAGAATGTTAGCCGCTTTGAGACTCCTTAGGGTAGTGATAAAGCAGGATATCAAATCCAAACACTTCTTCTTCTCTTCTTCCATGGTGGAACAACCACCACCAAAAAAAGCCCCCACTCCACTCCTTAGCTGCTTTAGTTGGTCAGAGGAACTTGGAGGAGGACACTTGACATGGACCTTAAATTCTAGGCAGGTTCATATGAGAGAAGATGGTCCCTTAATTACTCAAGCCTCAAGACACTTAAGGTTTAAAATAACATCCTCCTGAACTGTGTCAAGAAGTGCACTAGAGCCAATGAACCCCTTTCACAGAATCACAGATTTGTGGAGTTGAAAGGGACCACAGGGGTCCATCTAGGGGACATGGGTAGGCAAACTAAGGTCCAGGGCCTGGATCCGGCCCAATCGCCTTCTAAATCTGGCCCGCGCATGGTCCAGGAATCAGCATGTTTTTACATGAGTAGAATGTGTGCTTTTATTTAAAATGCATCTCTGGCTTGTTTGTAGGGCATAGGAATTCGTTCATCCCCCCCCCAAAAAAATATAGTCTGGTCCCCACAAGGTCTGAGGGACAGTGGACCGGCCCCCTGCTGAAAAAGTTTGCTGACCTCTGAATTCTAGGACAACCCCCTGCAATCTTTCACCCAACATGGGACTCAAACCCACAACCCAGAGATTAAGAGTCTTGTGCTCTACCGACTGAGCTATCCAACGCTGGGACAGTGCATGGTCCAAGTGGTGTGTCCTTGTTAACAACTAGGCTTCGGTTTAGTAGAATGCTTTCTGGAAACCTCCACTTATAATACTTGGTCTTGATGTTACAAGGGTATGGGCAACTGGAGGAAGGATATCTCTTCTGACCAGGAGATGATGTAGCTAGCATTCAACATATGTACCTTCAATCCAGGGGAATGGTCATCAAGACAATTTAAGCCCTGTTGGATGAAAGAGTGCCTAGGAGGAGGAAAAACAAAATATGGTTGGGGTGCCTTCCTCTGTAGTCAGCTGACTGTCTGCTACCTCTGCCTACGTAATATGGCAGCACTTCTGTCTCCCTCGCCTTCGCATCCCCCTCTGAATACATCTCCGTCTCACCACAAAAACTTAGCACCAGATTTAGGGTGGTGCGGGCGGTTCCCTCACACAGGGCACCAAGCCAGGGGGGTGCAAAATTGAGAAGATCCATAATTGAGGAGATCCATTTGGGGGAGCCAAATTTTGGCCTCACACAAGGTGTCATATTACAAAAGATGACTAAAGTCTGCTCCTGAAAAACTGCGTATCTTTCTCTTAGGTGTGGAAGTTTCCACACTTTGGAGATTTTCAGTGTGGCCACTGGGAAGGACTGTATTGTCCAACCATCTGAACGTTTGAATGGGTTTGGGTTCCTTAGTGGTTGTGAGGAAGTGGTTGTGAGAGGCACAACTGTTGTGGTTTTGCGAGTTTGTATATAAATGATATGTATGCAGGATTTTATCATTTTGTTGATTAGGCTAATACTATGCATGGGCTAGAAAGCCTAATTAACCAGGAAACTGTATCCTAACATTTTATGATATATTATTTTGGGTCAAAGTGGAAAAGATTTGGGCCTTTCTTCTCACGAAGCCTGCAAGCAGCTTGAGCAGATAATGCAGACAGATGTAAAGCAATAAACTTGGGATCAATAACGAATCAATAGAGGAGAACGCTCCTGAAATGAAAAACACTGTCAGGGAAGAGATGCTGAAAATTCTGATTGGAAAGATTCACAAGAATGCCTTTTATGGAAAGAGTAAGCAGGCTTCTGGGTTGGATCAGGCTAGGGATACAACACAAAATGAAACAAGTGTGTGTCCTTGCGTTTGAGTAACCGGCAATATCTCGGTGGTCTTATGAGATCCTTCACGGCTAGAAAACTGTTTTTGTTTGGAACAAGTGCGTCGTGTGACACGCGGGAACCAGGCACAGGGCCTTCTCAGTAGTGGTGCCCACTCTGTGGAAGGCCCTCCCACCAGATGTCAAGGAGATAAAGAACTACACAACTTTTAGAAGACATCTGAAGGCAGCCCTGTATCAGGAATTTTAAAATGTGTGATATTTTATTATGTTTTTATAATTTCCTGGAAGCCGCCAGAGTGGCTGGGGAAACCAAGATGGGCGGGATAATAATAATAATAATAATAATAATAATAATAATAATAATAATAATAATAATA